>JAPYZO010003509.1:0-18202 GCA_030522905.1 Torymus flavipes
TTCAAAAGGGTTTTACTTTTAATCCATTTTTAAACCACTTAATTAAATAACAAAAGTTACAATTTCCTTATTCGTTCATTCACTGGTGAAGTCACCCTATCTTTGGTCGTAAAACTCGATATAAAATTCAAACCGAGTTTTTTTTTTGGTGCGAAAAGAAGCTTTGTCCAACGATAATCGTTCATGAGATTCTCAAGAACTATTCTACCGATTCTCAAAACATGGTTTTGTTCAATATTAAAATATTCATGTTGAATTTAATTCCTTTTTAAGACAAATCATATATTAAAATAACAAATACTTCTTCATACATACTTTTTTTTAGTCAATAAAACTGACACAGCTTAACGAGAAACGTCATAATGTTGAAATCAATTCGTATTGAATAATTATAGTCGTGTAATAACATTTCTCTTGTAAATAAAAAAAGAAATCGTTCAATTAAAAGTGCCTTTAATTTATCGCCATTAATTAATTTGAATAGTTCTACTATAGACAGCATCGAAGGCGCTCTGAAGAATGGTATGTTCTATCGTCTATATGGGGTATAGTCATCACGTGACGCGGCCGCTTATGGCGCATAAAATAAATGGACAATATAATAATTTTATATGGGATGTATTATTTATCATTAATTTTTTTCAGTCAACAAACAGCCTTGCGTCATTTAAATTTTTTCAAACTCGTGAGATTTTTCGATAATAATAATATTGTACATACTAATTATACATACATACATTATTACACACAAAAAATACATTTTCTCTGATTTATAATTTATATTATGTTTCCCGCGTTTTTCATTAGATGTAAATTACAGGTATAAAGCAAGTATTGGATGAACTCCATTTTTATAGGCACTTAGCTACCAGCATTTTCTTAATGGACCTTTTCCCCACATTTCTCTACGTATCGAAAAGAATAAAACGGTCGTCTTATAATAAAATTATAACAGGAAAGAATTTAATTAATTAGACATTTCACATACACCTTGATTTACGTACTTAACAAAATTTTATTTAAAAAAATTGTTAGAATAAATATCTAGTAATAATTTTACATACGTTTTTACAGACTAAGTATAACATTTATTTTTTCATTCACGAAATATTACTCGAAATTCTTGATATTAGAAAAAATTTAAATCTTGATTCAAGCTAGGAACTGAGTTCTCTAAAAACAATGACTTCTATTTCGTGATTTTTAATACAAAACACTTATTATCTGATATTCAAGTTTTAATATTAAATTATTTATATTTAATCTCGTTTAATACTGCTGAAAACATATTGGAAATAATTTTTAGGCACTGTTCAACTCATGATTGAAATTGATCAAGATTTTTCATAAAGTTATCTCCTGCAGTCTGTCTAAATTGTGTTAAGGTACCTTTCAAAGCATTTTGAATAGACTGTTCAATTAATGATTGCAAATCATTATATCTTTCATTATCCATATTTTCTTTTCTTTGATTTAAATCTAAATCGTTTGGCATCTTAATAATTCTCTCTTCCCTGTAAATTTATTTATTTGATTTCAATATTCAAGTAAAAATATAAGAAGCAATCACTCTGATAATGTACTTACACATTTCCACAATCATTTTTCATGAATGGTTCATACAATACTTTTCCTTTATGTAGTGTTCCCAGTTCTAAAGGAAATGAAATTATGAAAAATTAAATAAGTGATGCAGAAGCATTTAAATAAATCGAATAAAAAATTGAGAATTATATTTTCAGCTAAAAATTTATTTAAAGAATTCTTAAGAATTTTTGACGTGATTAAAATAATAATAATATTATAGACTATGATGTAGTTTATTCACGAGCTTTGAAAATAAAGAGTTTAAATGTTATTAGATGAATGCATACAAGTAGGCAATTTCATAAATTTATGTTAAATGTAATGAAAAACATAATATTGTTATATATTACCAGAATGTGATTTTATTCTGCATTGAGGTAATAGTCCAGATTCTTGTATATTCAAGGAATTCATAGTTGGACTTGCTTGGCTATGATACATTCCAGCTTGCATTGGTGATGATCCAAATGAAGATGATAAATTATTATGGTAACCATTACGATTAAATGAAGCATTAACTGAAGATTGAAGAAGTGCATTGGGAAAACTAGCTGCTGCACATTCATAATTAACAGGTAATGATGTTATTACATCAGCTCTAGATTGGAAATTGCCAAGGTTTACAATTGAATCAATTGGAGGAACTATTGATTGAGATAATAATGCGGTTTCAGCTCTATTATTAGTAGATACTGTACTTATATTATCCCTAATGTTAAAAAGTTGCCTAGAAAAAATAATTTTACTATACACTACTGAACTTAAATTAAATAAATGTATATTATACCTCTCTTTCATAACTTCTTGCAATAATTGTCTCTCATTTTCAAGAACTTCTACTCTTTTTTCCAATGATGTAATTTTTTTCTCGCTTTCCACTCTTTCTTTCAAAAAATCTTTAATCAATCCCTTAAATTCGTTAAATAACATTTTCATATTAAACTCTTTGTCTGAATTTAACTCTTCATTTTGTTGTTTTTGTTGGTTAACATCTTTTTCATTGTTCTCTTTATTAGAATTGTCTGCATTTTCTTCAGAATTTATATCTGTTTTTGATTCATCAAATTGCCCTAAATCATTTTTGTTTTCAATATCCTTTGTTTTTAATGTTTCGATATTTAAATTATTTGATATAAAATCTAGATAAAACAAATTTAATTAACTTAATGTATTTAAAATTTATGAATTTAACTGAATTTATACCTGTGTTTGGTTTTTCTAAGGTGAAGGTAAATGCTGCTTCAGATTTCTTATCATCATCACTTTTGTGGTCTCCAAATGTAAATATGGATTTAGTAAACTTATAACCAGAATTTTGTGAGGCATCATTGGTTTTGGCAGTAAAAGAAGATCTACAAAAATTAATATATTGTATTCATTAAATCAATAAATATAAAAATAATTTTTTTTTTAAACCTATTTATATGAAATATAAGTATTAAACATAAATTATATCTTTCATGTTTCAAAAGAAGTTTCTCATAAAATATGTTTAAAAAATGAAATTGAGTACAATTAATGTACATACAATGTACTACATAGGAAAAGTTTATAATCATTAAGATATTAAAAATATAACGAATTTGCAATAATAAACAAGATTCAATTTGTATATTGTAATAAAGATAATAATAAAATTTTGTTTCAATAACTGTATAATACAGCCATACCTATACACATATACATATCAGTTATATCAAGAACAACTATGTCAGGTAAATAAATATACAAGCACCCACAACATTTCGCAAACGTACATTTTCATCAATTTATTAGTACCCTTGAAAAGTTATAAAATTCATAATACTCTAAATACCTATATTATCTATTGTCTTTCTCTCTCACTGTAAATATCGCACGACGCACACGCTCACCATACGAACCCTTACATTCTCGGAAAATCATTTGGCGCCAGATTCTCAGTTTTATATCTCTATATCATTACCAGCAAATTTCTTATAGGAAAACTCACGGTGAAATGGTGCTCTTGAGTTCGAAAACTGGTGCAGGCACCTTCGGCAGAGATCCATTGATTAAGATTCCGTTCATCTTCGATAGGTATACTAGCTATGCCTGCAGCTGCAGTAGTTATGAAGGTATATTTGAATTTCGGTTTCGAGATGGAGGGGAACAAAACAGTAGTGGCGCGCGCGGTTGATAGGTTGATGCGGCAACGTTCACTTCCACTGAAGTTTGTTTATAAACGGGAGAAAGAGAATAAGAGATATATAGAAAGAGAGAGAAGCTTATACGCTTATATACTCTCAATCTTCAATCTTGCGACTCTTGCGGTTCGTGTGTAACAAAATCAGGGTCGCGTGCGCGCTCACGTGGATTCGTAGCCTTTTACCTTACGTATATAAAATATACTTCGGCATGATGTGTGCGCGTGTATGTGAATGCGAATGGAACGTATATTTTTATCCTTGTCTAACACCATTATTGGACTCCCGTATATCGTTCTGTCGCTGTCACTTGCTGTCTGCTGGCGGTAATTGGAAAGAGCGCTTGCATATATATTTTATGTATATATTCACATATACATAACAGTTACAGCATGAACGGCTTACACCATGCGGCCGCCGCTATATATTAGCGGTGCTGCTGGGTGGGGCGAAAGATAAAGTCGTTTTCTGGAACGATTAATCGGCAGTGAGTGATAGCTGAAGTCGCAGGAAGTGTAGTGATTTGTGAAGCAGTAGTAGTACATTGTTTACTGTTTTGAAAATTCTTCAAATGATAAACTTTAATACAATCACGCCTAATGCCGAACGTCTATTTTTATTCGAAGGAAATATACTTAAAAGCTACGTAGATTGATTTCGACATGAAAAACTTAAAGATAGAACGTTATTATTACTTCACTCTGTAAGTGGAACTAAGAATCAAATATTTTTCTTGTAAAGATTATTAATATTAAGAAATAAATAAAGTTGGTGCTTAATAAAATAACAAACTGACCGAATATTACGTTTTTTACAAGTTGGTTTTTATAACGTTTATCTCATCGACAATCTCATGATTTTTCTCCAAATTAAATCGATGCGTAAGCTAATCGAGAATTCATAGATAAGATTTGAGTTTTGCATATTTGCAAATCAAAACAACAATCATAACACCGTGAACGTACAGTATATATTCAATTAAATTACTTTACTAAATTGCAGTTAATTAACTTATAGGAGACATTATTGTAAAATTATATATTGTACGTTAAAATAATTAATCGCTAAGCTATTGAAAGTAAATTCATTAATTTTTATATTATTATTATTCAATTAAAGTACTCTACTAAATTGTAGTTAAATTAACCTATAGCTACACGTTCTTGGAGACATTATTGCAAAATTATATATTATGTTAACAGAATTAACCGCTAAGCTATCGAAAGAAAATTTATTCATTTTTATTTTATATTAAAATAGGGTATCGCTTCAAGGACAGCCCACCAACGCGCAACGGTTCCGGCGCTCCACGATCCAATCCAACAGGCTGCTCACCCAAAGTCCCAAGTCAAACAGTCGAAACCTATCACACCAATTCGAATTGGAGGTTTGAAGGTGAGTGAGAGTATATATATAGTAGTGAGTGGTGGAGCCCTCTTTATACATACTGTGCCTACCTACGCGTGAGAATCCGACGGCCGCGGGCTTGTAGTGGTGGCGACATATGGAGCAATGCGCATGGATGGAGGTTATAAATTCGCTCTCTCTTTTTCACAGGGGGGCAAGCTGCAGACTGCTATACCTATGCCGGCACACAGAATATAATTCGAGTATACTTATTCTACCATTGGACGACCGACGACGAGCGCTGCAGCGCGCGGGACGTTCGCGCGCGCAAATAAAAGCACGCGTTCTCTCCTCTCCTCTTCTCCCTCCACACCACTCCGCCAAAGTCGCCGCTCAGCAAGCACCAAGCCACCAACCCAACAACCACGCCGGCCGTGCGCGTGCTCGACGCGGACGCCTCGTTGCTGGTTCAGTCGTTCCTCCGCGCCAGTGTAAAGTTCGTTCTCCCTTCGGCCGGTTGCTGTTATCCCAATAGTTATATTGTATACCTATATAGATAGCTACAGTGGAGATCCGTGACCTCGGTGGGAAACGCGCTGGCCTACAGCGTTGTTTCTCTCTCGGGATGACGAGAAGCTTACGGTTTTGAATTTGCACGCGCGCCCGCGCCGCCCACCACCGCCCGATATAAAAAGAGTGAGAGAGAGGGAAGAGGGAACGGTGACTACCTACATCACGGTTCTGTGTGTGCGCGTCTCGAGTCTCATTCTCGACTCGTGCGCGCGCGGCCGACCGCTCCGCATGTCAAAATAATACAAAGGACGACGCCTGCTGCTGCTACTGCTGCTCTCAAGACCCAGCGAAACACGCGCGCGCGCGCGCGTGCGATAAACGTCGATAGAAAGAAACTAGTATAAGTACTTAGTGTGCAGCCGTCGTGCTGCAAGTGGTGTCAGTGTGTAGGTAGCAGCCAGTGTCCGTCTGTTTCTCCGAAGCATGCGAGTGGGCGCACGAGAGAGGATGACGACGCGCTGAACGCCGACGACAACGACGAGACGACGTTGCCGGACGAAGCGAGGAGCACTGTCGGGTAGCTACCGTGGGTAGCACGCTCCTATATAACCTGATAGCGGCCTGCTGGTTGCCACGGGAAGTAGAGCCAATTCAGCGCGCCTCGCAACAGAGTGAGTATCTATGCTCGTGACAATAAACGTAGCGTGCGTCGTGTACACCTTTATAATATATACATAATAGTGTGCATACGGAGGCGAGCTGCCCGCCCGGCGTTCGCAACTGTATGCGCCATTCGTTTGTTCTTCGGCCTCTCGTCGTTTTGCCGCATAAAGTGCGCCGTGCGGCGAAACAAAAGCTCGCCGCCGTAAGCGCAAGGTACTTAGTATCGAGACGAGAGAAAGCATTGTATATGACAGTGCGTTGCCGCTTGGCTTTGTTTACATGTGGGACGGTGCGAAGACAGAGCGCGCGCGCGCGCACGGCCGACGTTCTCCAAGATTTTTTTTGGAAGGTCGTGCGCTTGCTGGGCACGGTCGTGATCAATACTTACTTTTGGGGGAGAAAAATTGCCGAACGTAGGTGAGAGATAGAGAGCGAGGACGAGGACGATCGCGACGGTGGTGGGATCGATAATTGACAGGTGACAATTTGTCGAGGCGCAGGAAATTGTTCGTAACGGTGCTGTCGAGGGCGTGAGGGTCGAGTTGTAATTTTGTTTTCTTTTTGCGACTGCCGTTTCCGTTTTGACGGTTTTGTAGCAGTATTTGGTCATTTCGAACGTTTATTGACGATTTCTGAATAATTATTGATATAACATTAATTTTGATAATTTGTTTTAATGAAGTATTAATTTTTATACTGTCTTATTGGTAAAGTACCTATCACCTCCAATCAATAAGATTTACACTTTTTTATTTTTATTTATTTATACTGTACATTTATCAAAAGTGCTTGAATATATAATTTTGTGAGGCTTTGCAATAATATGCAATATATGTTTGACTATCATTATTAATTATATAATTAATCCAGTTCTAATATGTATTTTGATAATCTGGTATTAAATTAATATTTCTAAAGTATACTAAAGTTTAAAGACACACTATACATAATATTTTCTTCTATTCTAGTTACTAGATATTTTTTTTTTTTAATTTTTATGAATGTTCATAAGATATCTTTATTAACAAGAGTGTAATTTTTTTCAGAACCAATCTCAATGGTAAATATACCTGTAGTTACCATGGATGACTATGGGCTTATAGAGCCAACAGATGTTGGTACAATGACTATAGACTATGATCCAAAAGATGATTTCAAGAGAAGAATCAACCGATGGGATCCCGAAGAGGTTAATTGTATGCTGAATTTGGTAAAGGAAAATAACTTTGTCAGTAGATATTCTGTAACCAAAATGGCTAACATATTAAGTCAAATAATGCTCAAAAAGGGTTGGAATCGAACTGAAAGACAAGTACACCTTAAGCTGACTACATTAAGAAAAAATTTTTTAGCTTGTGAACGGCAAAAACTAATAAACGGCAACTTAAAAGAATGTCCTTTTTATAAGGAATTAAAAGAAATCTATAGAGACATTAATAACTCAAATGGAATTGATTCCGAAGACTACGATACAAATAGTCAAGATGATTGTTTCATAAAGTTTCCTAATGATCCAATAGACTGGACAAGGGGAGAGGTCCAAAAAATGCTTAACACAATCAAGTCTATGAAGTTGAAGAATGAGTTGACTCTTACATTTTTTTCCCCTGTTGCTGTAAGAATGATTGCTGAAGCAATGCATTCTGCTGGCTTTGATAGAAGTACTGAACAAGTGAAAAATGCACTGATTAATTTAAGGACAATGTATATAGATTATAAAATAGGATTTGATAACAATGAGAATCCTACAGAGTGTATGTTTTACCCATGTTTAGATCTATTTTGGGGAAGAGAATACAAAAAGTGTCGCTTAAAAGAAAAGAGGAAGATAAAGTCTGATGATTGCTGGTCCACGGAAGAAACTATAGTACTTTTAACTTTAATACAAGATTTAAATATTGCTGAAGAAGCTTATAAAAATACTGAAAAAGCAGCTGAGGATCTTAGACTAAGTTTAGCTGAAAATGGTTACTGCAGATCTTCTGATCAAATTATGGCTAGATTGGATTATTTAAAGTCAGAATTTGTTCATGTACATACATCGAATGGTGAGACTGAAGCTGTGCAGCAATTTCCATTTTATAATTTATATAAAAAACTGTTTGAACGGCAATTTTCTTATGATACGTTAAGCCAGACAAATGATACACAAAGAAACTCACTTGACTATGCAGATTTTTGTAAAGATATTAAAGAAACAGCTAATCACAGTGAAGGTTTGTTAACTATTTTTTATTTATAAATTTAATTTCCTTACACCCCAATTTATATTTAAACTTTAATTGAAAACTTTCATTTGTACAGATATATCACTCTGTTTTAATCCTTTATATAACACTACTTTTAACTATTCAAAAAGTTTGTAAATATAATTCTTTTTAAATATCATGTTTAATTATAAATATTTAATTATAATTTTAGTTGTTTCATGGACTAAAGAAGAAGTGAGACTTCTTCTCATAACAGTTCAAGAATTAACTTCTAGAACCAAGGCAAATGATAGCTTAGAGGATGAGAAGCTACAAACATTAGTGAAAGTTCTTAGTGAAGCTGGCTACAAAAAGACTGCTGAACAGATAAAACATAAGTTAGCCCTGCTTAAAAATTCTTATATGAAGTGTAATCTCGAAGATAGCTCTGAAAAAGATATCTTTGAATGTCCTTTTTATAATGAACTACATGGTATTTTTCATACACCTGTTTCTGATGAGAGGTATGAATTTATACAAAATCTTTTATCAGAAAATATGGATCTGAGTACATCGAAATTCTCAGATCATAGTTACACACATATAAAGTTTGGCAATTTATCTGGTGAAGGCAGAATTAATGATAAAGTAACAGTTCTTCCCAACAAATCTTTAGACACTTGGTTTCCTGTTGAAAGTATTATGGGTAAGATATACAATATCATAAAAGTTAGAAGTATTAATGGGTTTCAATAATATATGAAGTTGAATTTCAAATTTTTGTAGCTCATTAATTTTTACTTCTGAAAATTCTCAAACATTAAATCTTATTCCTTATTAAAATTGTTAACTCCTTTTCAGATGATGACGGTTTAGGTAATTCAACAATGCTTGAATTTAACAACCTCAGTACTGTCTCTAACAAGGAACGAGAAAGGGTAGTTGAAGAAGCACTTCTTGCTGCCCTTCCCGACAATAGTGATACCAAAGACGATGAGAATCACACGATAGCGGAAGCTGGTGGTGCTATTATACAACAAAATCAAGAGATTACGAAGATAATGCCAACGACGGTCCTTACATGTTCAAGTGATGATTTAGAAGACTGTAATAAGATTTATAAATATATTCCAATGGACGATACGGAAACTCCAACGTCAGCGATTACTACTACAACAGAAAGGTATATAATCTTCACTTTATTTACAGCTTCGAATTAAATTTATCATATGTTAAAGGGCCTATCAATTTTGCATATACCTAGTTAGTTGATCATTATTTAATTGTATCGTAATAATTATTCAAGTCTCTTGAAAGAAATTTTGCATAACTAATAGAAATTTTTGTTTTAACTATATTTACATTAAAAAAAATAAAGACTATAAAATGTTGATAATAGTTGAAGCTAAAATTTCTTAATATTAATAGCAAGCTTTCTTTTCTTAGTTCGAAATAAATGTTATTGTACAACTTGAAGAGGATAGATTAATTAGGAGTAGGTAAGCAATATTTTGAAATATGTAAATCACTTATGATATTAAGATGCATTTTAATGTCATAAGTATAATAACTCTTTTATAGTTATACTTTTTTTACTAATATAAACTAAATTTTGGGTGTAAGTGTAACATAATGTTTCTAAGATAACTTTTTACATTGATAAACTAAATTTTCTTAGAACGTCCGCCTTATCGGGAGAAGACGATGGCCCACCTCCAAGCAAGAAACCACGGATAATCGAGGATGAGAAAATTGGCAAAAACAAGTTTCTCTTGAGACCGTTGGAATCTTTGAATCCTTCGTCGATCAACTTATCTAATAACGGTAACAAGTTCGTCCGTCTGATAGTCGCAAACGAACCAAACAAGAACCGAGTCAACCACATCACAGCCCACATTGAACCAATGAACATCAACACCGCGAACTCGGTAAGTTCGGGAATGAGTTCGCCAGTGGAACGAGTTGATATTCTGAAGCTGGCCACAGAAAAAATCCTAACGAAAGAGGACTTTGAAACACACGAGTGTGATACGAATTCTCCTAAAAAAGATTGCCAATGCAATGGGCCAGAAAAAAGTTCTGGCAGCAGTACAGAAAATAGGATTTCAGAAACGATACAGTAAGTATTTTAGAATATTTCATTTTAAATATAAATGATTTTTTGCCAGATTGGAAGAATATTTTCCTCATAGAAGGCGTCAAGTAAAATATAATGAATCATTTTAAATAATCAATACGTAGTTTTCCCGATCTTTTAATTACACTCGTAAAAAATAATATTAAAAAATTGACTATATAGTTTTATTTCACACCTTTTCATCAAAAACTGTTATTTCATCATGAATTTAAATGCTTTTACCTTTAAAAAATAATAAAAAATAATTTTATGAGAGATAAATAGATTAATCAAAATGTAATTTTTAGAGCTGCTGTGCAAAGTATAATGCATCATGACGAATTAATGCAGGAGAAACATCACGCATGGATGGAGAAACAATTTGAAATTCAACGAAAACACGATGAGGATCAGAAACAAGAGTTGGTGAATGAACTGAAAGAATTGAGAAGCGTTATAACGGGGTTATTCACGAGCAAGACAACGCATACAAATAACCAAAATCGATAGACTTCTCTTTTTATTATAAGCAAAAATAATTTTATGATAATGATTGCCAAGCTTTAAATATGTACAAAACCCCACTTGTAAATACGAAGCTTAAGTTATATTTAAATTAAATTTGAAGTTTAAAAAGTGCTCATAGAATACGCAATTTTTACGATTTTTACTGTGTAAAACTTCGTTCTTCTATTTTTCGAAAAAAATTAAAATTATATTTTTTCGTACACGATAAAATCTAGTTTTTGATACTGTTCAGTAAATAAAGAAATAAAATAGTTTTCTTTATTTTTGTTATTTTTTATTTATAGAAAAATTGAAGAAAAATGTTAATTAAAAAAATCCAAATGTTGATCCTGATTTTACATTGTTGTATTATGGTATTTTGGCCTCTTTATTTTTTACCTTGAAATTTATTAAATTTGAAAAATTGCATTCAATTGTCACTATGCAATAGAAATATATAAATTAAACACGTGTAACTGCCAAAAAAAATGTATAAATAAAAAAAATGGATTTTCCTTAATCATATTCTCATGTTTTTTTTAATCAAGTTTTTTTACAATAATAAAAATATCTAATATTTTTCAATGGAACTTTATCTGAATTTGTTTTATTTAATTATTTTCTAGAAGTATTAATTTGATTTTTAAATAAAATATGTGTTTATCATTTTATTATAGCGACACCTATATAGTGGAAAGTTATGTTCCATCAGCTGGTTCCACTATATCGTGTTGAAGGTCAAAGTCTGTTTTATTGACGGTACCTACTTGCGACAAACAGATTATCAACATGGTTTCTGACAGGCTGAGTGCAAAAGTATTTTTTTATTCTTATTTATATTTTGTAATTTAATTTACTTGGTGTAGGTGAATCATCATTTTACGATTTATAATAAAATGTTGTTTGCTCCGTGAAAAACTTTTTAACTAGGTAATTATTTCCTATCTGTATGTTGTATGACAATATTTGATTTATTATGATAATTATCACTTTATTCTATTAATTTTGCGGCAATTCTTTATGTCGCATCAAAAATCATCAATATAATGCCTATATTCACCATATTTTTAATTTACATTACCTAAATATGTATTAATGCCGTATCTTTATAGGTTATGATATTTTTCGAATATTTGTAAAAATGTCTATCAAACACTTTTTGAAGATGGTTTTTCATCATGCGTTTTATAATTACAGACTAACGCAAGGTCGTAAAAATGCTCCATCGCTCTTACAGTCTCCTAAGTTTTCTTCGACGAAATGTAAATGGCAATTGCAGGGAGCAGTTTTATATATTGCAAATAGGATTTGCAAAGAGGCACACAAGTACTTTTATTAAACAAAAATTTATTCATGTGATATCAAATTCTTTAAATCAATGCCATAATAAACATGCCAATGCAAGGTGGACACGTACGCCAATCACAAGGTTGGCTTCTAGTGATGCAAAAGGCAAAATTGAAAAAGTGGAAAAAGAGGAGAAAGTGGAAAAATTAAATGAAAATGAAGCTAAACATCAAGTTGATTTAACGCAAAGGATAGTTGAATTAAAAGGAGAGAATTTAGGAAACCTAAAAGAGCGTGTCTTAAACGTTGAGGCTACTACTTCTGCTATCGATGATAAGAAAGATGAAGCTCCAACAACACCTAAGAAAGAAAAAAATAAAAAAGATGAGAAAAAAATAGCTGCAGATGAAACAGCAAAGAAAAGTAATTTAGTTACCAATTAGTAAATTATTAAAATACCATTATTTAAAGTTAATCCATTTCATATATATATATAAAAAAAGAAGATTAGAGTTGATCTATCAGTTTCTTCTTTGGAAAGGAATTTCATCACACCTAATAGGGCAATGTCTGATTTTTTACTCAAGCAAGGTGATTTGGAATCATTACCTAAAACAAAAAGGAGATCACCGTATGAATTTGAGCCACCCATCACTGTTTACTGGAGAAAAGATGTTGAAGCAAAGTAAGTGAATTTTTGGCAGTTTTAATTTCCTATATCCATGTCGCAGCATATAATTGAATGAAGTAAGGATATGCTCCTTTCAGAGCAATGGATGTTTGGGGATCTCGAGAAGCCTTATTAAAAGAGTTGATTAAAAAAGAACTTGAACGGAAAACTTATCAACAAAGTAAATATAAATAAGTTTTTGTAAATTTTTATAAAAATTTATACTCATTTTACTTTTCTCGTCTTAGATGTTTTTACAGTCAAGAAAAGGCTAAGAGATTACAGGCGAGAAGTGGGAAGTCAAGCTCAAACTTATGAAAAAGAGGGACTTTTTGGTAGATCTGGAAAAGTAGTTTTAACAGCTATTGTGATGTAAGTCTAATAATAAATAAACTTTCAAATATAAGTTTTTAAACTATGTATATATATATAAATATTTTTGTTTGCAGAAATGGAAGTAATTTTCTTTTTAAACTTTTTGCATGGATTTATACTGGCTCTCACAGTATGTTTTCAGAATGTATTCATTCAGCTGCAGATACATTTAATCAGTTAATTTTAGCATATGGTATTCACAAATCTGTTCAGGTAAAAATCATAACTATTTGTTACAGTGTACAAAAGTCATGCATGCATTACTTATGTAATTAATCATAAATACATTTTATTACAAATGTATATTCAATATTTATTTTAAATCCTGTTTTAGAATCCCGATTCTGATCATCCATATGGATATGCTAATATGAAGTATGTGTCTTCTTTAATATCAGGTGTTGGTATTTTCTGTGTTGGAACTGGTTTATCCGTCTATCACGGAATGCATGGACTTTTATTTCCTGCTCCTGTGGAATCATTTTATTGGGCCTATTTTATATTAGGTGGATCGTTAGTTTCAGAGGGAGCAACTTTATTAGTAGCTATAAATTCAATTAAAAAAGGTGCAATGGAAAAAAAGAAATCTTTTCGAGAATATGTAATGACTGGCCAAGATCCATCTGTTAATGTTGTTTTGATGGAAGATTTTGCTGCTGTAAGTTTTAAATATCTTTCGGAACTTGACAATAATTTTTGAAATCTATAAGATAAAAAGGTTTTAGTAACAGACAATAGACAAAGTTAATGGTCACTGTATTTTGCATATATCAAATTATATTTTATTGTCTGAGAGAATTCCAATTTCTACTAATGATAATTATCATTTAGCTTTTATTACCCTTATTTAATTATTTATTTATTTCTTATCTTTGGATCACATAAAACAGTTATCTTCGACTTATAAAAAACCAGTTGATAAGTATTTGGAAATCTTTATACATAATTTATTTATTTTTTGCAGGTACTTGGAGTCTCAGTGGCCGCCACTTGCATGGGGTTAACTTCATACTTGGGCAATCCTATGTTCGACGCAATGGGTTCGCTGCTTGTTGGAGGACTTCTCGGTGGTGTAGCTTCATTTATCATTTATACAAATGTCGCTGCGTTGGTGGGGCGGAGCATACCACAAGAAAACCTCGACAGAATGAATGCTGAACTGGAAGCTGACATCATGGTAATTGATGTTTGTTAATTTGTATGTAAAGTTCATAATTGCTACTTTTGCAAGCAGGAAAATCTTATTAAATTTTTGTTTGATCTAAGTTAAAGAAAGAATCAAATGTTCAACTGAAAAATCCGATGCTGAAATACAATTGAATAGAATACAAATGGATTTTTGTTTTTGTAAAAAATTATATACTTTCAATAGCCCGAAATAATGTCAGCAGTCTGTAGATATTTTATTGAAAGAATATTCCATTTTAAACAAATAATTTGTAATTATAGGTACGAGCAATTCACGATGTAAAAGGTATAGACATGGGTAACAGTCTTGTAAGATATAAAGCTGAACTTGACTTTGATGGTCGAGAGTTGACGAGATCTTATTTAGATAAACATGATCTTAACGCGATGCTTGAAGTAAGAAATAATTTTTTATGTCTAGTATATATCACGATTTCTTTTTTATATGCTGCAGAATACATAAATTTTTCTGTGTTTTTTCACAGGAAGTCAAGAAAATGGAAAACATCGACGAGCTCGAATCATTTTTACTGAAGCATGGCGAAAATATTGTCGATATGCTTGGTGGAGAAATCGATAGAATCGAACTGAAATTAAAGGTAAAGTATTTCAAATCATATTTAAAGCTATATGGAACCTAAATCAACCCACAAATATTTTTGTTGCAGAAAAAGCATCCGGAAATCCGACATTGTGATTTAGAGATTCTGTAAAGATTTAATTTAAGCATAAATCAATTTTATGATAACTGGATGTAAATACTAATTAATAATATTATTATTTTACTATTATCATTATTTATGAAGCTTTAGGTTGTCCAATCATTTATTGTGACATCAAGAATTCGTGTGTTTATCACATTTTGTTACAATAATCGCTTTAATAAAGCTGCGCATATTGATGAAATCAAAACTATAATTCTAATTATTTTATAACATTCAGTCTAAATAGCCAATTTTCTATCGCTTAAAAATAAATTTGTTTCCTTATTAAACAAAGGAATGGGTCGCATACATCGTTTTGAGAAATCTCCTAAGCTGAAATGCTCTCAGAAATCTATGAACGCTTTCCGTCGCATTTCTCGAGAAATCCGCGAAGAAGCGCCTCCCAAGATTTTTTTTACTGTATTTCTGAATATCAGTACATATTTCCTTTTTCAGTGCTCTTTTTTCGTGATGGCTGTTTAGGCTCCTTTCTATTGCATTGAATATGTTCTCGTAAAATGAGTCGCCATGTATATTTTTGGATACGTCATCTGCCAATTTTAGACCCACTTCGACCGGGAACTTTTTTTTGTAATCTGAGTTATTAAGAAATTGTTGGGCAAAAATATGAATAATAATGCTTTGTATTAAATTGAAAACCATTAATAGAAAAATGACGAATCAAAAATCAAAAATCTTTTTAAAATTTAAAGTTTAACGGCGTTTTATAAAGTTCTGCATTTGACAGAGGTATGGTAAAAAAGTTATATAAAGTTTAAAAACTTCATATTGCAATATACTTTTAGCTTTTAAAATATCAAGAGATTTCAAATATTTTTGCTGTATAAAAGAAAGAGCGGTATTCTACTATTTTTCATAAAAGCGTTTTATGTGATATCTGATACTCTGAAAAATAAAAGATGTAATAGTACTATATGGCTTCGAAAATAAAAACAACCCATCCTATGACTTTTCGCAAAAATTACCAAAATCCGACGACACAGAATAAAACGCAAAACACGTTATTAAACCGTATCGCGCACTTGTAGATCCATCTCACTATGTCACTCTCGTAAAAACGCGCGACGGTGGGCAAATCGATCGCGCCGCAAGCGCGCGCGCACAGACGCATGGCTCGTGATTCATCGGGCGAACCTATCGCGCGGCAAAGTCGTCGTCGCCGTCGTCGTCACGCGCGATGTGAATCAGATGTGTTTTGTGGAACGAGGTCGTGGCGGTGCGGAGTGAGAGAGAGAGAGAGAGAGAGAGAGAGAGAGAGAGAGAGATGCATGGGTATGAGGCAGGCGCGTCTATAGGTCTCGCGAAGATGGATCATCGTCGGCGGACGCTGATGTGCGGATTTTCGCGTACTTAATGTTAGCGTTGCACTGTGCACAATTATTATTGTTGCACATTTTTAATTTCAGAAGATTTTCTTCATATTTTTATATTGCAGTAATGTTTTATTTAATTTAACTGCGGTATTAATTTTCATAAAAAGCAAAAGAAATTTAACATAGCTTTGATATATTTCGAGGTAATAATATTAAATTTCATCTTTAATTTAGGTAATGAAGTGAATTATATGTCTACAAACATTATTAAAAGTATTTTATAATGAAATATTCATATTACTCACCTTCCGTAAAAAATTAATTAAATGAATTTTTTAGATAACAAAAGGGCTTATAAAAATGGTAATGATATTAAATCACGCTTTTCTCTTTGCCTGAAAAGCATCCTTTGATGCTAACCGTTGTTCGCCCTACTGTGCAGAGTTCCACCCCTTTTCCTAACATATACGTCATATTCCATCATTCCGACTCTTTTAATACCGCCCTTTACCCAACATCTGTTAGAATTCTATCGATCGATCAAATCTGATACGTAATTAAGACTGATTATGCACGCACGAGTGACACTGAATATAACTTTTTTGTTCGTGTACTGATAATAACATTTTATTTATTTATAATTATTTTTATATATTCAAATTATTTATTACAAAATGGAGAAGTAAATTTGTAATACTTCCTTCAAATCGGATAATACAGATACGTTATTTCTATATGTTTACGTTTGATTACGTTTGCAAACGTTTATCTAATCAATAGACCAATCGCCAGGGAAATAAAACTTGAAATATTACTTTGATATGCCAAGAATATAAAAATTTAGTGATTATCGATAAATAACATTTTATTTTAACAATTTTCTCCTTGGTAAAAGCCTCCTCGAGTTCCGAATTCTACCTCTGCCATTTTGCGCTGACTCAGCCGCGGGATTGCACCTTTTTATGTCTTTTTTCGTCTTAAAAGTTTCTCAAACCTGCCTCAAATATAATGTAAATAAATATAAATGAATCTTTCCTATGCCTATTGACAAATGCCCAAATAATCTATCAAATTTGTTTATACAAATTATTAACTATAAATACTGTTCTCTAATTCACAACTGATGCCCATAACATCAACAAAGACGCTGCGCGATCCCTTGGTCTATGCACTTTCTTCTTATTATAGGTATACATATAATCGAGTATATAAGTAATACCGGATCCCGTGACAAAAATGACGGAACATTAATGCCGAAACTTCAAGACCGCCACACGGGAAATCTTATATCTTTTATATACTGACGGGGAGTTGGATGAAGTTCGCTGATTCGCTCTTGGTGTCATCGATATACTTAGGCGCGCGGACGCTCGGAAAACTTATACTTTTCAAGACGTCTGATCGAAAAAGTAAGAATGCGTGCAGGGGCGGGGTCCAATCCGCGGGGGTGTTATTGGATTTGTTGGCCGCGCTGTATTTACTGCCCCTTCGCGCGCTGACGAGCTACCTTTTGTGCGCGAAGGATGTGTCCATGAGGGTTCGGAGTTTTTTTCTTCT
>JAPYZO010003510.1:0-36873 GCA_030522905.1 Torymus flavipes
CCACGCACGCCACTAACATATATTTTTCATCAAAAAAGGAAAATGAGATCTAGTGCCAGCCTGCGCGTATGTGTTTAATCATAATTATTGTCATTCGATCAACCTCGATTTCGCTTATTTGCGTATATATCGACATAATTGTCCGCAATAATTAAGGGAAAATTTGGCAGTTGGCAATTCTAATTTTTTAATGGACCTCCAACCGCTAATAATACAGTTAATTTCTCATTTATGAAATACGAGCACGTTAGAGCTAATAAATTTGAATAACGCGATCAATCAATCATTTATTTCGCATTGTAATACACGTGTGATAAAAACAAGGGGTTTTTCATGAATTTTTCAATACGTTCACGTTCGAAACAAACATTTAAATTATTAAAAACACCGTATCTGGACCGATAAAAATTAATAAACTCCGTTCAAACACTTAATCGAATTTCAATTGAATTCCCTCCGACATCACTGCCCGGCACACACAGTGCCGTCGAACGTATATCGCTATACGACGCGTCCACTCGACCTCGACTGTTTAAAATTTCAGCAACTGCTTCCTTCCCCTGCCACACCTTATTTCCCTCTATGTACTCTGTATTATTGCCGCCTAATCCTACAATTTCACTCGCTATCCTACTACAGTACATATATGCATGTAATATATATATATATTTCTTCCTATCGCCCGATGTAGGTATATAAACTGCTGCAGCCGATCAATTTAATTAGTTTTTTAATCCGAGCTAGAGTGCCAGGCGTCCGAGTGAAATTCTCATGCCTATATATCAGAGGGCTAGTTTGAACTATCGGGCTGTGCTAATAGGATCGCCTTGTTGCCGTCGCCTGAGATGGAAATCAGGAGCGCATATATAGAGTCGAGCGCGAGAATGGTGTGGCTGTTTTAAAACATAGTGCAGGGGCTGGTGTATCTTATTGGAAAGTCTGTGGAAGCTCGTTTGCGTAAATATTCGATTTTTGCATTGTAGTATGAATTTTTCTGAGGTATTCAAACGAGGTTTACGTATCGCAACTATATGGGCAAAAAATATCAAAACTTAAGACTTTGAAAATATCTAGATTTTAAGCTCCGATCATCGATGTTAAGCGGAATTCTAAAGTTATTATCTAGAACAAACTATTAGTTCAAGTAGTTCAACGGTATTCAACAAGTTTTCAAATTATTTTCTCATTTTAAAGATGATAAAGTATTATATTGTGGTATATAGTTTCAGTGAACGAGTTTTCTCGATACGTGAAATTGTTGGAAAATGATAGTATCTAAGGTAAGTCAACCTAAATCGGCCTGTTGCTTATAGTACGAGTTAATTACACCATCTCAGCTTTAGATGATTGGAAAGCTCAAGTAAACTTATAGATACAAGCTTATCATAATGTGTAATAAGCGCCATATGTAGATTGTTTGACAATCTTTTGTAATAATTGATTCAAATTTGTGTAGTTTTACAACGTTAAAAAAAAGTGTAATATATTAGAGTATTTAGTAGAATTTGTACGACGGAAATTCGCTCTAAGCTCTAATGATTTTAATTATTGATACAAATTATTTTTCGAAATTGTATAATTGAACGAAATTTGTCTATGTATAAATAAAAATATTAAATGAGAATACATTTTATACACAAATTTTTTGTATAAAATAAAATGTATAATGAATATTTTCGATGTATAATGATTTATAATATTTTGCTAAGTTATTTGGAAACTTTATTTTTCTTTTATAAAAAAATTGCTATTTTACTTTTTTAAATACTAATTATAAAGTAAAAATCCCATATCACCAGTTATGTCCCAGCGCTACTGTAAAAATAGTAATTTTTCTTATAAAAAAGTAGAGTTGACCAAAAAGAAAAAACAATGTCCCCATGTATTCTTCCGCAGTTAACTGCACTAATTTATTTAACTCGAGTCCACTCAAGTTTTGAGCCACTTCCCTCTCATTTGCATAAACGCATTGCATTCATTTCTCATAAACGCACTCCTCATATCTAAATACTCATTAAGATCCATACAGCGCAGCTATATACACTTACATATCCGACCACTACAGCTACACGGATATTCGCACGCTATCTCGCGCTGCTTGAATTGCAGATTCAATCTCGAGATACGCCCGCCCAAGACGAGCAAATATCAAAGAGCCGGAAAATCGTGTTTACCCTTTCACAGCCTGCTGTGCTGCACGCTATATGTAGAGTCGCGCGGTTTTTGGCGGCGGGAAAGACTTGAAAAGGACACGAGAGCTTAGAGCGCGCGAAAACTTGAATGACAGGGACACGAAAGGCGAGGGGGATTTAAAAGCGTCGAAAAGTTGAGCGCGCGAATGGTGTGTAAGGGGGCGTGAAGAGGAGAAAAGAGAGGGAACGAGGATGAAGGATTAAATGGGTCAAGATCGCTGTGCGCGCGCTCACACTGAGGTATTTTTCAGGGAGTTTTCGCCGAGTCAGCGCGTGGAATCGAAAAGCTATCGGCATTGTTAGGTGGACACAGAATGCGCGGTTTGTAGGTAGTAGGTAGAGTTGTCGTTTGGAAGCAGCGAAAATGGTTTCACGGTCGTCAGAGCACTGTTATAGGATATTCCTTTTTTATATATATATAAATGTATTCCGATCCGCGTTTTGTTAGATATTAAACCGTATTCGCGCAGAACTTGAAATAAACGTCAATTTTAACGTTATTTAACAGCTCGAATGAAAACATATATAGCAAACCGTTTCTAGGTCAACTAATTTTAAATAGAAATGTTTCCGTGAAATCTGAATTGATTTAAGACTTTTCACATGTTTGTTGTAACATCTCGCAACACGTATACCTTTGTAGAAAAAAAAGAATTAAATTTTATTGCGAAAATTTTTTTTTATCTTTATAACATCAAATTTCGTTTGATTTTTATATCGGATCTCAACATTTTTTACTTTCCGAAGGATATCAACTTGTTCAAAAGAGACTTTTTTTTTAATATTGAAAATGAAATGTGGTACTATTGAAAGCTTTATATTGAAAAAATTCACAGACTGAAAATCTGTCAAAAGACAATGTTAAAATTACATTGGGATAATGCCAGAGTAAAATACAAAAAAATGTGACCAGATATGGAAGTAACTCTAATACTTTACTGGAAGTAAGCACAGTGAAAGAAAATTGAAAATATCCATGTATTATTTTATTTTAAAATTTATATTACTGTTTCAGCTTTAAAGTAATATTACAAAATATATATGCGCATTATATTAAACAACATTGATTTGATCTATATACTCGATGTATTTGCAAAGGTTAGTGTAATAGATTTCGCATGACAAACTGCAACAGTTTACAACCTTATAAAACTCGAGAAAACATCGTAATTTGACGCTGTGCTGGCATCACAGTAGTAACTAAGTCTGTCCTTTTTGTTTTCTACAAGTAGATTATTAAGTTAAAATTGTTTTTCCAGTGAAATACCATCTTCTGTAAAGTGGAAAAAAATCGATCAAGCGCAATTTCGGTGTGGTCAGCTACCTATCCGATGAATCGAAATTCGATTTCGTCAGCGCGAGTAAAAAAAAACAGCCAAAAACCAATAATTTACGCTCAATGAGACCAATTTTGATCCATATAGACTTACCAGTAATTCTTGCGCCTCGTGAACTTTTTTATGAAGAGTCTGTGGACAAAATTTCACTGGTAAATTTCCTGTTTGTTTGTTTTTTCATTAAAGAAACTGAGCAAGAAGGAAAATTCACTGATACTTTATTTTCGATATTTGACTGTTGAAACACAAAAAAACTTAAAATGGCCATATCAAAATATTGTTTGAATATTAGTTGGGATTTCTAAAGACTTCAACTGTTAATAACTTCTTATATTTGCAAAATCATTGAAACAAATGCACGTTTTCATGATCCGATAAAATATGTATCTCTATTTGAATATTTTTGGCGTGCGCCTTATATGATTCGTGAAGTTTCTCACACCTCTAATTATCTTAACTTCACATTTTACATTAATCTTGGGGCAATCATTGCCATTCGAAATAATAAAAATCACAAATATTCTTTACCCATTTCGTTTTTTTTTTTTTTTTTTTTTTTTTTTTTTTTTTTTTTTTTTTTTTTTTTTTTTTTTTTTTTTTTTTTTTTTTTTTTTTTTTTTTTTTTTTTTCTTTCTATTTTACATGCACTATTATAAACCTCCCGTGAAATTTTCAATAATAAGTCACTCCTCAAAATCGAGATCGCCAACGAAAAATCACTCCAAAATCAACCATATTTCAACCAAGAATCTTAGTCGACACACACCACCGCCCAGTATATACTCATACGAACATTCTTGCATTGAAACTTTTATTAAAAAAACAGCGCATCGTCCGCCGCATCCACACCCACTCAAGTATATATATATGTACACACGTATATAACGCACCGACAGTCGCGAGAAAAGTTGGCGCTTTCAACGCGGCGCGGAATAAACACGCGGAAAAGCGCGAGAGGAGAAATACACTTACCCTATACCCATATCTATAAGAATGGAACGAGCGCCGAGCGCGGAAAGCCTTTCACGCGCACGGAATATTGCGCGATATATAGACTTAAACAACCCGCCTCCGCTGGCACAGACTTGATTAATTTATGGCGCGCCCTTTATTAAAATTTTCCACCCCGGTGATAGTCTTATTGTTCAAGGATTGGAGAGAAATCGAGTCGTGAAAGTTTTGTCGCTGTGGCGTACAAATAGAGTGATCCTGTTGTTTTCGTTTGTCAGGGGATTTTAGTTCTGAGAGAGGGCCAGCTTTTGCGCGGCTAAGCCGGTTGTGTTTTAGGGCTCGGTGTATCATTACAAAGTCAATATTGAATGAATCGGCTTATTTGGCGGCATTTAATACGGGAGTTTATTGATAAATAATGCACGTAAATGTATTTGTAATAGCTTTTCAATTAGGACAATCACGAATTTATATATGATGATACATATATATTATATATGAATAATACATATATATCTCGTGTGCCATTAAAAATGGAACGTGCGTCGCACATTTGACATTTTGAATAAAAAATAATCTCTTTCAACCCGAAACTTCATTCCAGATAAATAAAAAATCTGATTTCAAGCACACATTCACCTCTTGTCGAGATTTTTCTGAAAATTTTTATGAAAAATTAATGCGGCACAAGCGAAACTTCGCAAGCGTATATAAAATAAATGATTTAATATACTACAGTTTAAAAATTCAAAGTTCATCGTTATAGTTTTACAGAATAAATTGCAATTAAGAGTATAATCACAGAGATACATATAAAATTACAGAAATTCATTACTTAATTACAACCATAATTTTCGGTGCTAACAATACATATCATTTCCACCAATAAAATTACAAAAACGTTCATCTCGCCCCGGAACGTTACTATATACCAATACCTATATTGAACCTTATATATATTATGTCAGAATAAATATTTCGCTGCATGCGGAGCTTATGCAATATTGACTCTCTTATTATACTCATAACACGGAACAGAAAGAACATCTGCTCAAAAGACTAGACAGAACGTCCCGCATATATATCCGCTCCCGTAAGCACCTAAATTATCCAACGTACCTACACCTGAATTAATTATTTCTTCACGATAACGCATGCCAGTCTCTTCTCCCCATTCGCAATCCAAAATCACCTTATACCATGCCACATCCGCAAGCCGCTATTGTATACCCGGCAACTTCCCATCCGCCCGCGCTGATTTTTCATCCGAGTATATGTAGGTAGCGTCAAACCAACCACCAAACCACATTCCCCGAACCAATCTCCTCCTCCCGACTTCTCAATCAGCCTCCCGCAGCCCTAATGCACCACAAACTCGCGCTCGCGCGCCAGCGACCGCGTAAACACGTCAACAAAACACACAAAGCTCATATAGGTACGTATATATACACATATACACACTCCTACTACTGCCAACACACATCCTGTAATCAGGCGAAGCAGCAGCGAAAGCCTTATACTTAAAGACGCAAACTTCACCCGGCGATTAGGCGTGTGTGTGTGTATGTACCGACTAATATACTCACTCGACGCTCGTATACCGGAGAGTAATCGCTCTCGAAGTGTGTAATATATATAGATATATTCATTGCTTTTTTCTTGAACAAAAAATAATATACATAAAAAATATATTCGATTAGGTATGTAGTTAATGCGCATTATATCACAGAGATGAGCTCGTCATTCCGTATATATAGAGGTACATACATCCTTGTTCGCACCGTATACGCGTACACGTATATACAGTTCGATCCTCCCACAGCAGCAGCAGCGGCGGCGACGGCGGCGGCGGCTGCTGCAGCCAGGCAATGACCGCGCGCTCGCTCGCCAGCAGGAGAGCAGACACAGAGAGCTGAGAGAGGGTATATAGGTATATAAGTACGTAATACCTACATACCTACATTTATACATAAAGAGGCGCGCGCACACACACACAGAGAGACTATATATGCGGGCTACTCACGCGCACGATCATACGTACCCTAACGAACAAAGAGCGGCGGCGGAGGTACGATCCTCATCTGTCCTCCCAACATCTTCACCACACTCTCCTCCTCCTCTTCTTTCTTATCGCTATACCTGTATGCGCGTATAAGTATATTTTATTATTACACAACAACCGTGTGCGGAGCACAGGCGGGATGATCTCTCGACACTGCACACATGCGCACAGGACAGACAGAGCGTCCGGCTGACGCGGCGCCGAGTGCGCTACTGCCTGCCTCTCTCTGCGATATGTCTCTCGTCCTCTCGCCGCGCGAAGCGACACTGAGAGAGGGAGAGGAGACCGCGCCCCCGCCGCCGACCCCCCATCCGCGCGCGCACCAGCACAGCCCAGGAACGCCGCCGGCGCACGCGTCGTCCTCTGGACCGCGCCGCACGCGATCACACGGGAGATCATTGTGTTATATAGTATATAGTGGCGCACAAAAATTAGGGTGATAAACGTACTTTTAAAAGAGGAGCGAACGTTTGAGAAAGGCATGTATACTCATTTATGGGAAAAGTCATGCGTATGTGGGTAGGTAAAGAAGTAAAATGTCGCCTTTATTGGGATTGTGTCACGGTGAGAGGAGATAAATTGGTTCCATTAAGATTGTTTATTGAGTATCGGGTGTTCTTATAAGAGTAAGAAATATTTGTTTTCGATTCAGTGTAAAAGTGCAACGCTACGCATTTTGCAAATTTTTAAAATCACTTTGACGCTCCCTGTGTCGAAATCGTATATTACACACCCAGGGAGTAAAAGTAAAGAATTTCCCAGTCGAATGTATAAATACAATTTGAGGCATTCTTTATTTGCTCCCGCATGGTTGGTATACGATTTTTTTGTCTGGCGAGGCCGAAAATACAACATTCGCGATCGGGAGCCGGGAGCAAAAGTGGTACTTTCGGTCCGCTAGGTACAAAACTACTATTTTATTTCCATCTCAACTAAAATGGCCACTTTTTCCCTTGTTAAGAGGGACCAAAGATAGATTTGTTTCCCTCTTTTAACTAATTTTACTTTTTTCCCCGCATTCGCGGAACTAAAAGTACTATTCTCACCGCCGGGCCGGAAGTACCCCATTCGCCTGCGGCTCAAAATCGCAAATGTGATATCTTCGGCTCGTTATTGCGAAAAATAGTACTTATATATAAGTTGCGTATGCGCAACACGTGCTCTGGACTGGCGAACTCTTTACCTTCTTCATGCGTAATATGTACTATTTTGTCCCGAAAATGAGGGAGCAATATTAGTCCATTATGTAACAAGGGAGAAAAGTCGCTCTTGACTTCCGTGGGAGGGTTCCAATGCGGAAAGTATAAACTTATTTCCCACAAATACGTGAAATATGCGCTTATTTACCGCAAATGCGGGAAAAAAGTAAAACTAGTAGAAGGAAACAAGTCTAACTTTTAGTCCCGCTTTTGAAAGAAAAGTGGTTATTTTTGTTGAGATGGAAATACAAGTACTTTTTGTCCCCCGCATTTACTTATCTAAATATTGTTTAAATAATTATTTAAACTATTATGCGACCGACCGCAACGGCCCGACAACAGTAATTCGTTATAACTCGATTATTACTTATACGATTATCCAAATTAGCTCGCTCTCCGCAATGTATAAATTATCTATAATTCTGCAAAGTTTTTGAGTAAAAATTTCAAAGACATCTTTAAAGTTTCTTGGATCGAAAAATAACGAAATTTCGTACTAAGTATTTTCAAAAGTGTCGAGTTATAACGAATTACTGTTGCCCGGTCGGTACGTAGGTCGCATAATACAGGTAGGTATTCTACACCCCCTTAAATGCACACTTAAATAAAAAAGTGGCCACAATTGAGATGCGAATAATAAAGTACAATTATATTTTTTATGTAGAGGATTAATACATTTTTGTCATCTTATATCCAAACTGTCGGAAATCATGTAAGCATAATTATTATAAAAACTGCTGGGAGAAAGATAAAAGTTAAGGTTCTTTTAGAGAAAGCGATAACATTTTTAACGTTATGAATGGTGCGAATAGTCCGAATCTCGTTGACATGAAAATAAATTGTGAAATTTTCTTACATTTTTTTTCCGCGTGCACGAGTGTAAAAAGTTTAACGTAAGATTTAAATATAGATCATAAAATTAAAAATTGGTCCATTTCAAAGTTCTGTGGGTAATTTTGTAAGTGGAATGTATATATAGAAAATAATTGCTAAGGACTGTGTTACTTGAGAAGTTGATTAATTAACAAAAACGCAACGAGTTTCCCAAGTAATTAGCTCTAAATCATTTTGAACGATAGAGGTTTATTTTATCTGCTGTTGATTTCAATGGATATGTCGATTAAAACTTCTTGCTCAATTTCTTGAAACTCGAGCTTTCCGAAAAGCTGTAAATGAATGCTCAAGCTGGACTTGAAAAATACTTAAAATATGCTTCGAGTATTTAAATCATTAAATATACCTTTATCATTCCAATATTTATTTCGCAATTCCAAATTTTTTAAACTTCAGGTAACAAAATTGAGAGTTTGTACAAGTTTAACATCGAATGAGTTTTTGAAATCAAAAATATTTTACACGTATCAGCTCTCAAAAACTCTTCGATATAATTATTTCATTGTATTATTTCATTAATTTATATAAATAAGTTTTGAACCAAACTAATTGCGTATTTTTTTTTTTTTTTCATAAATAATTTTTCATTATACAACTGAAGAACAACACTTCACAATGTTATTCACGCCATTAAAATAGACAAACTACATAATCCCTCACATTAAAAACCACTTCGCAAATTATCCTCTCACAGCCGATACAAGAAATTTACACTGATCGAGCTTCCGCAAAAAGGGCCAACCACCCTCAACACTCCCTTTCTCATCCACTCAACGCACCCACCAACTTTCTCAAAATCAAATCCTCCCCTGTCTATGTATATATATATATATCGCGCGTATCCCGCGTCGGCTTTTCTCTTTCTTCCTTTGCTTGTCGGCGCCTGGCCCCCGCCTAATGGACCTTTTTTACCACGCCATCGCCAAACGTGTGTGGATATGTTATACATTATATATATACACACACATGATCCTGTATGTTTGTATGGGGAAAGACGAAAAAGAGACGGCCGCGCCCTTCTCTTGTTTTCGAGGAGGGCGATGGCGGGGGAGGAGAGGGGGTTTACTCGCGAACAGGTGCGAATGATGACCCTGCGAGGAATTCGCTGAAAAGGGGAGGTGGGGGGTGATACTTTTTTCGGTCTGGTAAAAGGTGTTTTATCGCATTCTTGGTGGGGCTGGGAAAGAGGTGGGGTAGAGTGATTTATTAGTTGTTGATTACGCGAGAATATAGCAATTAATGATGATTGTTGATCAATTGTAGTGATCTATGTACTATTGACGGGAAATTTTCTAGATTCACTTTTGAAAATACTGTATAAACTATTATATAGGCTTTTATAGATATGAACATTTTTGTGTTTGTCAGTTCTTGAAGCGATCGACGTAACTTATTTTTATATTTAAAATTTTAATATTAAAATACTTACATTTCAATAAGTATAATAATTAAAAAGTTTTAGTAAATAAAATATATTATATTATTTTTTTTTAATTATTTTTATTAGTAATCAACTACTGATGGCGGGACAGAAAAATAATAAACGCTCTTTACAACGTCAGCATGAGAATGCGCCATCATTTACAGCTGTTCACGTTATGAAAAGCATTTAACACTTGGAAATGAAAGTAGCCAGTAATGCGTTTATAGCTGAATTTACGATCGAGTGCAGTTCGAAATTTATAATTTTATCGTATGAAATCAAATTTTACAGCACTACAATATTTTATAAATTATTTTTAATTTTAATACGATTTAAATTTTGTTTTAATATCTGAAATAAACATGAAAATCAAATGCAGTTGCAGAAATATTTTCACAATATTGTTAAACAGAGGGAAGAGACGACGATAATGGAGAATGTTTTTGATATTAAATATTTGCGTGTGTACATACATAATAAATTGATACGAAATGGACATTAGAAAGTAATCAGATAGAAATCACTGCTCAAATATTTGAATTTATCATAATGAAATGCAATATTTAAAATAGCAATTAATTTAGTCATTACGTAGATTGATAAATGGCTTTTCATTTAAAATAAATGAATCATCAAAAGACATATATCTTAGTGACAATTTTACTTATTGAACAAATTCACAAGATGAAAAAAGCTTATTTACATGAAACGGAACTTGATAAATGTTTAACATTTTAGTAACATTCTTTTACTATAACTGAATGAACCTTTAAATTTGTTAAAGCAGGAAACTATAGAATTGAATTAATCACTAGAACTAAATTCAAAAGATAAAGACAAATTATATATGAAAATAACAAATGCTTCTTCATACATGCATTTTTTAATCAATAAAACTATAACACAGCTTGATGAAAAACGTCATAATGTTTAAATGAATTCAAAATAAGTGCATTAAATAATGAATTTAATAACATTTCTCTTGTAAATAAAAGAGCCTTTAAATTCATGGCCAGTAATTTATTTGAATAATTCTACTATTTATACACTTTCTTTTGTAACTTTATAAAAAAATCAGCGCGCGTCAAACTCTAGTCAAGTAAAAAACTGAACTTTGCGCCTATTTCGTTTGATATGATTCAGCTCAGTTGATAAGGTAGATGTTGTTATATATATAAGTAACTTAATCAATAATGATTGACTTATATTTGATTATGCATGCAAAACATTTTAATATTATAATAATTAACAAATAATAATTTTCAATTTTGTATGAATTTTATTTTTAAATCATCATTAATACCTCGTTACCTGATAATACACCATCACAATTACTTTGAATCTAGCAATCACAAGATTGTTTTACAAAAAATTAAAAGTATCCTTATATGACTATTATAAATTGTATCTAAATATTAATAATATAATAAAAAATCAAAATTTCCCAACACTTTTTTTTCTATTTGCATCAACTGATTTCATAGTCGATAATTTATTTACAAAGATCTGTCGCCGTCGAATTCAAATTTGCGTTCTATCTTATAAGCAAGTTTTTCATTTGAAGCTTTTAAAAGAAAGTGCGTGAGTGAGAAACGCCGTGAAAAGTTTCACTTGTATACAGAAGCTCTAAGTTTGTAAGCCAAGATTGCTTCGGCTAACTCTATATAACGTTAGTCAATTCATCTGACAGGAATTACCATTTCAAAATTCGCGCATACATTTTTAAAGAGTCGCTAGCTATGACTCTTTCTAATAAACAATTTGTTTTAATTAAAAGTATGCGCTGTAATGCTCTGAAATGGTACCGTGACTACAAAGCATACCTAATTATAAGTATGCATGATGTATTGGGTAAAAAACAACTCCAAGGTTTTATGGATTTAGATTTAATTCTGAAAAATTAACGAAAAATGACATGTCTCCTTCATCTTATTTAACAATCGGAACGCGTGTTATAATGTTATAAACATGCATTGTAATAATGCACAGAATCTTCGCTTAGTTTTACTACGGTCATTATTTATAATATATTATATAAATTTTACATTTGCCTTATCTCTTAGTAAAAAATTACGATTCTCTACAACTCTGCCGTTGTAAAATAAATAAGTCAATATCTCTTGTATGAAAACTTGCGAAACCAATTCAAGAATGAACAGGACAGGTACCAGTAAGTGAATTAAATGCCAAATTCTGTGAAAAGAAGTCATTGTTGTGGAAATGCTTTATCAAGATATGATTGGAATGTTGCAGCATTGATACTTGATCATTATTTGAGTTTTCTTCTTCACTTTGAAATTTGACAAGTAAGTATTTAATGCAATATTTGACAAACTACAAAACTTGAATAACGGAAAAATAATTCTGCTTGTCAGATCATTGAAATAATTTAATCTTTCTCCACTCTGAATCTTAAAACTATGAATGAATATAAGATTGTATTTCACGTATGAAATCCAAGACTATGATGAACTTGTATTTCGTGCTATGCTTGCCCCTCGTTGGCTCCATAATGCTTCTAAGTCAAATGGTTCAAAATCTGAAAAGTAAAAAATATGTTAAATGTGACAAAAGTAATACATAATTATTAATTCACTAATGGAGTTATGTATTCAATAAAAATTATTCAATATTAAAAAAAAAAAAGAAGAAATTGATAGTTTTTAAAACACAGAGCATTTAAAATGAAAACAGAAAATACTTGAACTTGACTTACATCCCTTCACATATTGAACCAAGCTAGTCAACTAGATCTCAAAAGTAGGTCAAAGGACTTATATTAAATCAGGCACAGAAAATTTACTTTAAATGTAAAAAAAAAATGCTAAGACTAATTCACAAATTTTATTGTTTCTCAAAGGGTGCTTGTAAACAAGTATATATTGATAAAAAATGTTTGCTTAACAAAATGTTTTTCTCACTGGAGAGTAAAAGATACTAAAAGTCTTATAGAGTATTAACCTGAAGAACAACAATACATACCTTTTAGATTAGGATTGGGCTCACTCTCCTGATAATACGTCACATTAGCAGAATTTCTGTAGTTTGAAGAATTGCCATGTTGCTGATTGTGACAATTATGCAGCTCAGAAGAAACTGACTGCCAGGCTAATAAAACAAGAACCATTTTACAATGCCATTCTGTATTGAATCAAAGTACTCTTTCAAATGAAAGCACAATTAGAAAATCTCCTTACATTCATATATGTACTTGATCAGATCAAAGTGCTGCGACGTAGCATCGTTCTGCTGTGGCTGCTGTTGCTGCTGAGACTGCTGCTGGTGATGCCTTGGAGGCATTGCAGCAGGCCTCTTGCCATTCATTGTGGACATTTGTTGTCTTCCGCTATGAACAATGAAAAAAAAAACAAGGCCATTCAATAATCGCGCGCACCATGTCACATCTGCTATCTCTTTCTCATCCCACATATACACACATCCTAGCTTCTACAGCCAACAAATACAACCCAGCCCCAATTCGTTTTTTTACCTTCTCCGCCGCGCGTGAGAAACAGCAGCTGGCTTGAGAATCGATACAATATCTTATATTGTTTATCCCAGCGAGCTCGAGCGAGTGACGAACGGGGCGCGGAGACGAGGAAAGAGGAGGCGACACAGTCCACGACACAGCGGACCGCCGTCTGCCTTATCCGCAAGTGTCAAAGCCGCGACTTTATCAGGCGAGAGTGAGAGCGACGCGCAGTGCAGCAACTGTCAAGCCTTGTATTACCTATACGTATATATAAGTAAGCACTGTACACATAGCGCGCGCGCTCTTTATATGACGCTATAAGTATACCTCATGTATAACCTTGCGTCTCTCGCGTCCGTGGAAGTGCGAGCGAGATGGAGAAAAACCACGATCTCTTAAATAAGTACACGCGAATCCCGCTATATACGTTATACACCTATGGCTGTATATAGACTACATATGCAAATAATACGCGCGCACACTTCAGAGCGCTCGAATCGAAACGTCAAATATCTCTCTCAGGTGCTGTTGCACTTTCACGTCTACGTCGTACTTATATATATATAAATACTACTCTTACCCAAATTCACAAGACACTGAACGAAAAAAGGAGTCCAAGCCTACCTTATACTAAGTAGGATATATACTTAGTATATTTTACACAAACCTCATTGCTTATGTCGTCCTCCGTTCTTCTAGCACGCGAAACACCAACCGGGCGTCAGCTGTGTCCTACACAGCTTACTACACTCACTCAGCGTTATAAATAAAGGGCTGTTCCCGAAAAAAAAATTATACACTCGCGAGAGAGATTGTGTCACCACGGCATGGCACGCTTCTGTAGCAGCTCGTTTATATATTGTGTATACAACTGCACGCAGCTCCCGCACGGCGTCGATGCGTCTGCGCGAACGTGCAGGTGCACACGCGCGCACGGTACGAGAGTTGTCAAGTCGACTATAATGAACGCGACGCCACATATACACACGTGCGTGTACGACGCGCGGTGCGCGCTCGGTGTTTGTTTACTTTGCAACAATGGGCGAGAGCAGGCGCTATACATTTTGCTCCGATATATATATAAGACCGAGATGCGGATTTCGGATTTTCTTTTTTTTGGCGAGGGATTACTTAGAGAGTAATGAGATATTAGAAAGTTCGAATATGGCACGGGCAGTCGCGGTCATGATGTCGTTGTTTTTGTCGATGCTCCGATTCGTGTATAGATGATATTATATTCATCGAGGCGGTGCGGCACGCGGTGAAAGTGTGCAAATCGAAGCGCGACGCGCTAAAAAGCCGATCGCTCGATGGCATATTATACTCGAGCGCGGGCCAGTGCCCGTTTCACGCTTGACGACCGTAAACACACGCGGAACACTTTTGTTTACGCTGCGCGTCTCGTTTCTGTATATATACATATAGGTATACATATTATACGCGACCGCGCGAGTTAAAAAAAGCACAGTAGAACGCGAAATTGGAGCTTTAGGATAATTTTAAAACGGTTAATTTTATAGATAGGAACTGTCGCTAGATTGCGCAGAAGTAATTAATCTTTTTTCTTACGAGAAAGTTTTTTTATTATAATCAAAAATTCACGAATTTCAATTTGGCGCACTTTGCCCGCGTCAAACAAAACAAAGTCATATGTGTAGAATACATACCTCCCATTGGCCCCAGCGTTGCTGGCGTTTCCGCTCGGATGATTTCGCTTCATCTTCTCTCTCTCGCTCTCTTTGTATTTCTCTCTTTCTCTCTTTCCCTCTCCTTCGTCACGAACTGAAAAACTTTTCTACGCGAATCGATGGACCGACCTTTGAGATCGAAAATTACCTGGGAAATGGGCCCGCGGGCCCGACTGTCCCTTTATATACGCGCGCGCCCTCCACCGTGCGTTCCGAACTTCAAAACGGAGCAGCATATATCAGCAACAGCGGCGGCTGGCTGGCTGCAGCCTGCAGCCGCCCCCGCACGTAGCTATAGTAGCTGCACGCAACCATAGCGTAAACCAGCCGCGACCAATCAGCGACGCGAACAAAACAGTTCCGCTACACTCGAGACTTCCGTTTTCAAACTGACGTCACATCCCGCCCGGGAATCAGCGAAGCTTATTCAGGGTGGAGGGGGTATTTGAGCGCGCAAAGGCGCTGCTATGCCTCTTCTGTGCGTGCGTGTGCGCAGTCGCGGGCAGCGCCATTCCTCGTCTTTCTGCGCCGGCGAGTCGCCTTGCCGTTACCGCTTGCGTCTTCTCTTCCCCCGTCACGTCCTCTCTCTCTTTCGTTGAGGCCCTGGCGCGTCGGTCGACTTTACGTTGCCGCCGTCGTGTCGTGTGTGAAAGAGTGCGTGTGTATCACGGAGCAAGGCGATTCCCACATCATCTACGCCTCCGTGGAGGCCAATTTTCACATATTATTGGAGTGCTGGCTTAGAAGCCAGAAACAGTCATCAAGATGACGGATAATCGTAAGGAAATTTGTCGTACTATTAAAGATACAGGGATGGGAGACGATACGGCGTGGCGGCGGCGGCCATCGCCCGCCAAACCGCGCGGCAGCGGCGTCTATATGGCGCGCGCCGACATTGTCGAAAATCGATTTTGCATTTCGCACGTTGAGAAAATTGCGCTGTAGTGAATTTCATTCCTCTTTTTGTCCTTCTTTTATCTTTCGGTACTGATATCACGATGCCGTTTGCATAACGTTAATAATACACGACAGACGCGAGTAATTCGATTATGGGCGAGGGGGGGTATATAGCAGGCGAACGCCGCGCGTGCAACCTTGCGTCATGGAATTGATTCAATATAAGCGCGTTTACTAACCGACGCTCTCTTGTTTTCGCAGAGTACGCGAGCTACCAGCAGCAGAGTTACAACCAATACAGCCAGCCGCCACCTACGACTGGCGGTGCCCCAGACACCTCGTATCCGCCCCCATCCTCGGGTGGCGCATCGTACAATCAGTACAGCCAGCCGCCGCCCAATTACCAGGGCTACCAGGATTATGGTCAGTCCCAGAGTCAGGGCGGCGGTGGTGGCGGCGGTGGCAGCGGCAGTGACGCCGGTCAAGATTACGGAGGCCAGTCTCAAGGCCAGGGTAGCTATGGCCAGAGCGCCGGCGGCTACGGGTCCAGTGGCGGTGGCGCCAACGGCAGCGGTGGAGGTAGCTACGGCGGTGGCTCCGGAGGTGGCTACGGTAGCTCCGGTGGCGGAGGCGGTGGTGGATACAACCGCAGCAGCTCCGGCGGCGGAGGCGGTGGTGGATACAGTAGTGGTAAGGATGATGATTTTCGTTGCTTGACGACTCACTGATATTATTCAAAGTTTGTTTAATCCTTTGAACACCGATTATTCGTTTTGATTTGAGAAAAGAGGTTTTTTCTTATTTCGGATTACTTACTGATTTCCAATGATGACTTTCTGAAATTTACGTTATTATGTCAAAATTACCTATATACAAATGGTTCTGATATATTTTGAAAAAGAAAAATTGATAATTTAGACAAAATTTTGCTTTTTCTATGGCTTTGTGTTGTATTTACATGTCATTTTTGTCTATTGATGTTTGTTTACTTGTTATACACCTAGTACTGTATTGCCAAAAGTACTCGACTGTAAAGTAACACTGGTGATTAAAGGGTTAAAAAAATGTAAAATAGATACACAAATTGTTATGTAGAAAATAACATGTGGAATAAAAATTAGGAGGCGGTGGTGGAGGCGGTGGCCGATATGGCGGTGGTGGAGATGATCGAAGGGGATATGGCGATCGTTCTGGTGGAAGTTACAAGTAAGTTCCACATTCTTTCTTATTTATATGTGAAAGGGATGGCAAAGAAGAAATAATTTTTATGATATTGTACACACGCAATGGATAATGGTTTTTTTTTTTTTTGTCCAAGTGGATAAAGTGGTAATTGAGTAAAGCAAAAGGTAACAAAACTTACAAATTTCTGAAACAAGGTTTATATACGAACTAAAATATCGATGAAAATGAAATAATTTTTGCTCATGCGATGCCCGTGTAGGGCTTTAATATGTTTAAAGTGTGTCTACAGGTTTAACACACATATACACTGAATTAAACAGGTAAAATAATGGACAGGTTGTATACGACAATTGGACTTATGAGGTTTATACATGTATCTCTATTGATCTCTACACTGATGCTGCATATTTATGTATTTTTGAGAAACACTGTCTCATGTGAGATATGCATGTCTGATTACTTACTCAAAATCAATGTTTTTTGTGTGGTCAATTTATCTTGGGGTTGGGTCTAACAAACATGAATTTGTTTAGAACAATTTATTTTTTAAGTGGTTCTTAAGATTATTTTTACATAATTTAAAAAAAAAAAATTATTTTAAAATTTTTATATATATATTGTTACTTTTAGTTGAATTAACTTAATTTAAAATTACTTTTACATTATTACATGTTTATATTTATGATAAAATTGACATATTGTATGCGTGTGAATCAGTAAATGTATGCAAGGTTGAAATAGATGTATCAAAGTAGTGGGTGAAAGAAAAGAAGTTGACTGAAGTGCAACAGTTTAATGCCATATTTGATTTTTATTTTAAATTTGTAAAGTAATATTTATTATTTTATTCAAGTATCTCGCATGATTGAGACCCTTAAGGACTGTGACGAGACGAATAAAATTTTGAATTCAAATTATTGGACTATGTAATGTGGTATTAAAGACTTTAGACAGTAGGTACATCAAGAAGAATATGAAGTGGTGGCGAAGCAGCATATGAGTAGCCACACACCCATTGAATTCAGTCTGTCCATGAAATCGACTCATTGGTATATCTGCTTCTGTGTTTTAGCAGTGGCGGTGGCCGTGGTGGTTATAACAAAGGTAAATGCACCAGACTCTCTGTACAAGTCTGGTGCTATTCATGCATTCACTCTAATATTTATGACTTATTCGAATTCCTGGTTGCTCTGATAATATGAAAGGGCTGCCAAATAAGTGCATCTTATATCCCTATAAGTTTTCCCTTTAAAACACTCATTTAATAGTATTGGCATAAAGGATTATATTTTAATCACCAATTGCTTTTTCCCGCTTAATTATAAATCTACGAACCATTACAATAACTTGATGAAAAATTGGTATCACTGTTTTTCTACTTGAATTTACAAATCAGTGATTGCCTATTGAATAATATAGTTACTATATTTTTTTATCTTGCGAAATTCAAGAATAACTTTAAATATTTTTAAGCGATAAATATAAAATAAATTCTTTATCTTATAGTTGTGGAAATTTTATATAAAATTATAAAATAAATTTTATATAAAATCTGATAAGTTTTACAACCCCATACAAATTTATAAAATTTTGGGTAATAGGAAATTTTAAGGCATGAAACCTAATTACACGGATATTTAAAGGATCTTTGTAATTGTTACAAAGACTACCTCAATATTATAATAAGGAAAAAGATGAAATCTTGGTTTCTCTGATGGTTATGTGTATTAAAAGGCAGCTGGTGGAAAATATAAGATAAAAAATAATATGGTAGTTGTGTGCAATCGTCAAAATGAAGTATAGCTGAGGATATACCGCAGCCCTTTTGTATGTGAAGCTGCTATCTGATGTTTAAACTTTTGTCTTCGTATACTCTGGGCTTTTCTCATTGCAACCTTGAGAGTCTGGCCATCGGGTTTATATTTCAAGTATACAATCGATGAAAAAAGAAATTTAAATACATTAGGTTATTGGAAGATGAATAAAAATAAGTTTAAGAAATAATGAAAAAGGAAATTCACTTCAATGGAATTCAACATTGGTTTATTTTTAAATTAAAAAATTATTATGAAGCAGTTATTTGGAGTTTATCTGCAAACACTGTGGTGTTAAAATAAGAGTAAAAAGCGAGAAATACAAATATCATAGCAATAAGTTATAAGATGTGGTCAATGGTTATTTTAATGTGGTTGATATAACTATAAAATACCTGGCGTAAAATAAATATATTTATAAAAGTTATATTATAAGTGAAGTTCAAGTATAATTAGTAGTTGGTAGCATACTATTGTATTGAAAAAAAGGTATTTGGCGTACGAAAAAAGCAACAGTAATTTGTATATAAAATTCAGAAAGTTGTACATTTTAGGAAAATTATCATCAGTCATTATAGTTTTCTAAAGTAAATTGTTAATTTTGAAGAGATGAAAATTGAACAAGTATTAAAATGAATTTAGTTGTTCAAAATTAGTCTAGTAACTTGATTAGTAGTAGGACATTTTATACGTGTAGATCTATCAGTCAAACCTTTCTCAATGAACCATCCGATTACAGGAGGATACAGTGATCGGAACGACGGCATGGTCACCCAAGAGGACACGATTTTCGTATCAGGAATGGACCCCGCCATAAGTGAGGAAGAAATCTGCCAGCACTTTGGCGCTATCGGTCTTATTAAGGTTCGCATTCAACCATATTAGCAACCACAAACTCCCTAATCAAACCACCACATAGCTTCCTAACGTTCGCGCTTTCTCGCCTATTATTTTCAGAACGACAAGCGCACTGGCAAGCCCAAGATCTGGATGTACAAGGACAAAAGCACGGGCAAGAACAAGGGTGAGGCTACGGTGACGTACGACGACCAGAACGCTGCGCGTTCCGCTATCGACTGGTTTGACGGCAAAGAGTTCAAAGGCTGCACCATCAAGGTTCAGATTGCCCAGCACAAGAGCAGCTGGCAGGGCCGCAGTGGTAGCAGCGGCGGCGGCGGTGGCGGCGGTGGCGGCGGCGGTGGTCGCGGAGGTGGTGGTGGCCGTGGCGGCGGCGGCGGTGGACGCGGTGGAGGCGGCTACGGCGGTGGTGGCGGTGGCGGTGGACGAGACCGTGACCGCGGCGACCGGGACAGAGATCACGACCGAGATCATCGCCGGGAAGGCGGTGGTGGCGGTGGAGGCGGAGGCGGTGGTGCTCGCGGCAACGACTGGCGGTAATTATCCAAGTTCCCACTCATTATCATCCATAGCTTTCCTCAAGTCTCCTTGGGATGTCTCTTTCGTATCTTCTTTTAAGTTCTTATGCGAAATTTTTGGAGCAAAACATTGTTTAGTTATAGCTACAGAAAGTTTTTTAAAAATTTAGTTTAATTATCTCTATTGACATTAATAACAATGACTTATCTTATCTGTAAATTTATAGTATGCTATACTTAAACTTAGTAGAGCTTCAAAATATCCTGTTTGATAAGAATAATACGCTGTTATATTGGCGTGCTGTTTTGGTACAACAAAAATCTGTTCCTTATCAATTTTCCCTAATTTCGCATAAAAAAAAATTAAGAAAAAAAAACAAAAAAGAAGATACCTTAATGTTTATCTATCTTTATACTTTCAATTTTTATGAAAAATCAAATCAACAAAAAATTTTGAAAGTTTCAAAAAATTCATGTAAACAAAGCAAAGTACTTATAAAAAATCAAGAAAGTATAGATAAAAGAAAGATACCATTAACAAAATGTCTGTTTGCGATGTGTGAAGGTGTCCCAACCCGAGCTGCGGTAACACGAACTTTGCCTGGCGTGATCAGTGTAATCTTTGCAAAAGTTCCAAGCCCGAAGGAATGGGAGGTGGCGGCGGCGGTGGTGGCGGCGGCGGCGGACGCGGCGGTGGTGGCCGTGGCGGCGGCGGCGGCTTCAGAGGCCGAGGCGGTGACAGAGGCGGCCGAGGCGGCGACAGAGGAGGCGACAGGGGAAGCAGAGGTGGCTTCCGAGGAGGCGACAGGGGAGGCGGTGGTCGCGGAGGCGGCCGTGGTGGACCCATGCGAGGAGGCGGAGGGTTAGTATTATCTTCATTTAAAGAGTACTTACTTCATTGTTCTCGGACAATTAAAAAAAAAAAGAAATATTTTAACTTATGAAAATCAAGAATGACATTGTTCCCCGTTTTCATCATCGTATTATTCTGTGACGAGTTCCAAAACAATGTTCAACAATTTCAAAAACAAAAATGAAAAAAAATAATTTTTTATAAATTGGAAATTTGTTCATACAACAGTCTTAAACATTTTCGAATATCGATTAGCAGTAATGCAGGACTATAGTACTCTATTATAATTTTGTATGTTTAACTATTGCATAATAATCGAATGCATAAATTTTGAAGAATACTTAGTATTTAAATAATAAATTTTTCTTTTCTTTTTGCAGTCGCGGAGACAGAGATCGCGATCGTCAACGGCCATACTAAACTTTTGCTTTGCAAAAGAGATGTAATTACCACACCATGTTGGCGATCTGAACACCAGCAACAGCATGTACATTTTTTCAGAACCCAAAAAAGCATACACCTGTTTTTGACGTGTCATGTTCATATTCTTATTTTTTACACTTTGTCATTAAACGCGGAGATGACTGTTCTTCGAGTTGATGAGTACAACCCTTCAATCCTTAGACTACACGACGTTATGTCTTTATTATCGAGAAAAAAAAAGAAAGAAAGAAGTGTACTTTCTTCATTACGAGATAAAATATGTATTAAAATTTTCTAAAGACTGTAATGCTTCTATGTAATTAATATGAAACTACATTTACGTTACATTCTTGACACATTTAATTATAAATACTAGGTTTTAATAAAACAGTCCTTAGAGTTAAGAATTAAATGGTTTTATTTTCATTAAAGACAACCTTGATCCTTGATTACCTTTATAAATATTACAGCTTAAATTTATTTGTAAATTATTACATTTAATAATTGGTTGTACTTTGGTAACCAATTATGTACAAATACTTTCTAAATTGACCTTAGATTAATTATGCTAGGTATTATTATTACTTTTTATATTTACAAAGATTGAGTACGTTTAATTACGTTCCATTTGCGAATTGTAATAGTATTCAGAAACTATACACAATTCATTTAACAAAATAACTGTTATGAAAGAATAGTAAAGAAACTAAATAGAAGTTCGTATGTACAATGATTACGACGTAATGAAATCGAGATGAAAATATGACTTACTTTCATAAAACGTATAAAAAATAGTGAAAATATGTCACTTTACACGATAAAAATTACATAAATGAATCATTGAGTATACCGTTAATAAATAAACATATGAAACCACAAATTTTTAAAAAAAAATTTTCAACTGAAAATTTAAATTTGATATTAATTAACTATTCAAAAGCCATATTTGATAAAGAGGAAGACTCTTCGCACAAAATAGTTGAACAAAAATTGTCTGTTAAAGATCACGAATTTGAATGTTGCGATGGTGTCAGTCCTCCAGAATGTTCGGGACTATGTTTTTGCTTTTTTCGTTTCTTTTCCTTCTTGCGTTTTTTCCTAGCCTCTTTCTCTTCATCATGTCGTTTTTGTTTCTTATGTTTCTTTTCATGGGTATCACCACCACTGATGTCTGTAACTGCAGTTTCTTGCCCACTAGGAACTTCACCAGGTTTGTGTTTATGCCGCTTGTGTTTGTTTTTATGCTTCCTTTGTGGAGCCTGATTTATATAACGATACTGTTCAGGCAACTAGAATAAAAAATTTGGTATAATATTAAGTAAACTTTTTATTGGAATTATATCAAGTGAGTTTTTGAAGAATATACGTACTGGACCAGGGTGTAATCTGAAACCAGCTAACTGTACACTTGTCAATGGAAGAAGTTCTTTACCACCAATTGGCGGTTTTTCAATCACAGACCTCAAAGAACTAGAAGCCAAAGAAATTTGCTTTCAATTTATTGAAGTAACCATTAGTTAAGAGAGATGAAAAATGTATGAGAAAAATTATTAACCTGTTGTCTTGATCACCAGGAGTATCTACGATACCAGGCAAGTTTGGTAAGAAAGAAGACAACTGTTCCTTCAGTTTCTTTCCACTAAATTTACTATATGAATGTTCAAGATTATAATGGGCCATCAAATTCCTAGCTCCTGTCAAATCACTTTCAACTGAAAATAATAAATACAAATAGTTAATTCTTATTCGTCTATATTTACACTAGTTAGTCTAATAGGATTAAATAATTTATAGGGTTTATCTCTTCTGTTAAGGCTGTAGTTATAATATCCAGTTCAAACAGAAAACAATAGTATATTCATGCTACAAAGACTTTATTTAGATGATTTTAATAACATATAATAAGAGTGAAAGTAGTACATCTAATAACTAATACACATAGATACTTCTTGCATTCATATTTGAAGCATTTAAAGTAAATCAATTTTAATGTAATTCTGAATTGATTCTCCATTTTCATCAATGTTGTAATAATATTACAGATTGAACACACGAGTTTCAAATGTTTCAGAAGATCAATTATAAATAAATATTTCATGATTTGATACATACCAGGAGATTCTTTCATTAAATAAAATGGTCCACTATGAACTATAGATGGGTTTTTCCCGAGAGAAATTGTAGTCTTCAGAGTACCCGTTGAGTCCTGCCTAGAGACGACAGGGGAACGGGCACCCCTTGGTGAGGATTTAGGGGAGTATTGCTCCACCTTGGTACGAAACTGATCGCCCATCATTGTTCTAAGCTCTATTTCATTGCACTTTCACCCACAAGAAAGAGACTTCGTCAAGTGACTGACGATGGTTATCCTCAGTTACCCTCAGCACGATAACTCCCTGAAAACAAAAGACAATGCCAGAACACAGACAATTAATCAGCATCAGAACAAGACACTTGTTAATCAAGCTTGATTTAAGCGCGACAACTCAACATTATCAGTGATAAACTCAGTCGAACAAGACTTAACACATATAGAAGAAAAAAGCTATCACTCGGCGCGGCTTCTACATATCACGGGAGAATCCGAGTTCGCCCCCTTCACGCTCGTGCTATCGTTACAAACAAATGTTCATTGATAACAAAGCAAACCCTACTGCACAGCATTCCACAGATTGCGTATACGGCGGTGCTCTCTCTTTCTCTCGCTCGGCGCTGGCTGCGAACACTCTCCCAGAGATCGTACATAACCTTAACCGCTCGTTCCTTCACACATCATTCAGCCCGAAAGCTGACCGCCAAACTACTCACCTTATCGTGCAAATTATAGCCACTGCTTGCCCCGAACTTATCCCTACGAACAAACGAAACCCCAAGGAGCTGGTTTTACGTACTTTGCGATGATTTTCGGAGCATAACGTTGACAGCATCAAGCGTCAATGTCCTCTCCCGTCGTCGTCGTCGTCTCTCTCTCTCTCCGTACGCACGGTAGTGTGGTATTGGTGGTGCGTCGTCGTCGCGCATAGTAGTACCACACACGCATCTGTTGGCCAACTTTCGACGCGCGCCGCCGTCTCTGCGACGCCAGACTACGTGAGCAACTCGGTCGCACCGCTCTCCTTAAATTTCGTCAAGGCAAATACTTAGCGTGCGGAGAGAGTGAAATGATTTTTTCAGACCATGTATCAGCATGCACGCATGCGCGTCTCACAGTATTCGATTTTTAGAGGTGTAGGTATAGGTATATGATATGCCATATGCAGGGCACTATATTTATAGAGGTACTGACACTAGCGCTAAGAGCAATGTTAAATTTCTGTAATGTGTCCAAAATTGAAAACTTTGGTGGGTGGTAGAGTAGTAAGATAAACTATAAAATAGGAAAGAATGGCATACCGACGCCCCTTTACAAAAAAACGACTCACGGAGCTGAGAAAAAAAGCACAACTTGATGAGCTCGGACGAAAAAAATCATAGCTCCATAAGTAATTACCAAGACTATAGTTTTATTGCGCTCTTATATAAGTAGTATATCTTACGAATGGCCAAAATAAACAAAAATTTTTCAAGATATTGGAAATAACTAAAGTGCATATACTTACTTAAGGTAGTTTATTAACTAGGTAAGAATTTATAAATATTATAGTACTGCTTGCTGTATTGTCATAAATATAGTACATGCACCTTACGAATAGCATAAATAAAAACTGCTGCAAACTGCATTAGCAGATTGCTTTCTCAAAGAGAATTCATGCTTATATAATTTTATTTTATTCATTATTGCATCTTTAATAAAAGAGCGATCGAATTAAACTTTTGAAATAATAGGTTTCATTATCCAATTTCATACACAACTAATTAAAAACAATAAAAAAATTAAAAAAAAAATATTTTTCTGTAACATAAAATTAGAAAATTCGCTCAATAGAAAAATCAAAGTAATGGGAAAACTATGTTTTGATGCAATCAACAAACTGTCTTAAAGTTCATATACATTTTAGTTACCATCTAAAGTACTTGTAGGTAATATATAATTATATGATTAAATCGCTTATTAATCATAGAATGGTGATTTCCAATATAATAATTTTTTTCCGCGAGTAGCACTTCTCTTCGTCCGAGTGCATCGAGTTGTGCTTGTTTTCGTCCCAGCTTCGCCAGTCGTGCTACTTTTCATCCGAGCGCAGCGTAGTTGAGCTTTTTTTCGTTATACAGTCTTCGTAATAAAGATGCCACGTGTTGTGCTTTTCTTTCGTACGGGGCATCAATATATAAGTACCTATATATTATGTATAGGAGAAGCTGCAAAGTCTGTGTGTGTATATATATATATATATATATATCATTGGAATATATTTTTCTTCTTCGTTTATGGTTTTGGGATCCATTGCGGAACTTCGAGTTGCCATCATTAAGGTATAAATAATATATAGTTAGTAATGTATTTATTTATTTAAACGGGCCAAAGACCCTTATATATATATATATGACTTATTTTATTAATATAATTAATTATTTGCCTCAAATCCAGTATTGTAAGTGATTATTTTATTAATTGAGCCCTAATTCATCCACAGATGTAAACAAATTTGCAAATTTTTATAGTAATTCCTTTTAAAATTATGAAAAACTGAAATGATGACAAAATCGTTCCATAACTGGTACATTTACCTTATACATAATATTAATATTTTTTAACAAACGAATTCAACGTGCGTTTGAAGGTCGCTTTATTCGGAATTATTCTCACGATAGTTGGGAGCAAATTATGTGAACGTTAATTGATACGATTAACCGTAGAATAGTTTGTACCGTATGTATAATAATTTGAAAGAAATTTAGTATAGACAAAAATGATAAATTACAGGTACTGATTGTTCAAGGAGGTACTACATTTTTTTATTTACTTGTTCTTTAAAATCGATGTTGTTATAATATAAATTAAGAATATGTTTGTATTGAATTTCTTTAAATAAATTCCCCCCTTTTTTTACAAGTTATTAACCCATTACTTAACAATTATTCTAATTATTTACTTTGAAATAAGGGAAGTTTTTAATTTTTGAAAACAAGTACAAAGATAATTATATTGTAAAATTTTAATTCTGTTACATTAATATATATATTGTCTTATTATAGGTGCTTGCACGGTATAAACATATCACTGTATTATATTATGCTAATGCGCAGTAACTCATAAATAATGTATGCGGCGTAATAATTGTAATGAGCCGCTGTAAACATGACTGCGAAAATTATTGCTTATCTGAATGTTCGCGCTATCTCTGTAATAATAAATGTAGGACATTTGTTTCTTGTGAAAGACAAATTGATAATAACAACACTTTTGGCAAAAACAAAACAATATACAAAAAGAAAAAAGAAAGAGCAAGGTTGAATAAACGTTGATCAGTGAACAAAGCAAGCAGAAATAAATAATAAATGACAAAAAAACAACCGTAGCACAGTTTTTAAAACGTTCTTTAAAGATCAAATATTTATTTATAAAGGATCCCTCACAATGAATTTCAAATACTGCGCCTTTCCAAAGTCACCTAAGGGAGTGTCTACACCTGGGGGCGCGTCGAGATGCGCGTCCAAACTGCGGGTACCCGACCAACCACAGCTCGACTCCAGCGGACTAGATACTCTTTGGTTCTTCTCGATTCAGCTCGAGTGAAGCTGTGATTGGTCGGGTTCGCGCAGTTTGGATGCGCGTCGCGACGCGTATCTCGACGCGCCCGTAGTGTAGACACTCCCTTACACATCCCTACCACCACGACACTCATGATGCACGTCGCAGTTCTGCACCGTGTAGGTACGTATAGGTATGGTGTGTAGTAACTGCACTCTGCACGGGTACCATTCGGAGTCAGAAAGGCATAGAGTCAGAAATCCGATATAGGATATCCTATTCCGATTTCCCACCGTTGATGGACATCATCATCTACACATACATTTTTCATCTCGTCTCTACGCAACGTCACCTGGACGTCTCCTACGAGTACCATGGGATATCTCATACCCAGAGTACAGGGACTAGTTGCACAATACCATCGGGACAGCACGAATTCCTAAACTAACCCCGCCAACAACGATATTGGAACAGCCCACACCACTACTACAGTGCATCACACAACCGATAAAATGCCCAACAATGGCCCGCCGTAGTGAAAGCGCCAGCAATAACAGCAGGAGCTCTTATCGGCCGCGCTAGCCTTGCCCGCGCGTTATCAGGAGCGCGCGCGGTGTGTAATAGGTGATATACAGCCCCTGCCGTCACCCGCTCGAGAGGCACTTGACGTAAACAACGTCATCGCGAGCGCTGGCGCTCAAAGGAGGACCGACGACAATAAGAGTGGATAATATTCGTGTGTGCATATGCGCGCAGGTGTGATCGAAAGGTGTGAGGAGACGACGACGATTAACGAATGCCAAGATGAGCTGGCTGAGGAGCAGCCCGCTCAGGAGCAGCTTCACGAAGCAGAGATCGAGGGACTCGCCGCCCAAGGACGCAGATCCGGTCGCCTGCTACGATAGCTTCCGCAAGCACTGGCAGCAGAGCCACGACATCATCTACCAGTCGATCGTGAGTACACGATTTACTGTTTGTTGTTATTAGAGAGTAGTGTTGACATTTGCATGCATAATTAGCTTGATATCAGGGACGAGTCTTTCGTTTTTGGAGAGTTGATAAGTGAAACTGCAGAGATTTACGATGTTTCTTTGATCAAGAGAGTAAAAGGAGCTCTGTGCTCCTGGAAGGTTCTCATGTTCTAGTTTCAATGGTGTTTACATTTGTAGGTTGATCAGCTAGAGCATGATTAGAAAATGATAAGAAATAATGGTGTGTTGTTATATTGCGCAATAAGAGTCATAAGTTATTAATATGTATTTGGTTTTGTTATTTTACAGCCACCAAAAGGTATCCCTAGTCATGATGATGTTTTGGGAGTTGTCAATCATGTTGATCAGATGATAACATTGTTGCTTCTGGAGCTGCGAGACTTCTCTCTTCAGCACAGACATCAAAATCAAAGATTACAGCAGAGAAATGCAGTAGCAGCAGCTCAGCTGAATACCCAGTGCTCCCCTTGCCTAGAACATTTATTAAGTGAAAATCTTCTTGATAAGCTATACGAATGGAGCACTCACACTGGAAGGTATATATCTGAAATGATTCATGAAAGGAATAGATCAAACTGCTGTTTACTTATATTTTTTGTTAAATTATAGATTTGGAGATGCCGTCCGATTGCAACAATTAAAACTTTACGAATTGTTAATATCACACGATAGCTCTCTCTTAGCACATGAGCCTGTGACAAGACCTTTATTGCGTTTATTAGACGAGTGTGCTGGAGATATAATGCCCATAGAAGTACAAAATAAATTGGTTGTGTTGTTAAATCATATGTGTGTTGCTCTTGTTCAGAACACTGAGTTTATAGGATTATTTTTCCGACCTACAGCAACAGGAAGAAATAGGTATCATAATTATTTTTTTTTTTTCTCATGGAATCTTAAATATGGTAAAACTAAAATTATTTTGTTTTTAGGTTTATTATATTTACACTGTTAATACCTTACTTACACCGAGAAGGTGGTGTTGGTCAACAAGCAAGAGATGCTATGTTACTTTGTATGTCATTATCAAAAAAAAACGATGAAATAGGAACTTATATAGCTGAGGAATCACACATTTGTTCTGTAAGTTTTATTTTATTTTTCTCTATCAATATTATCAACGAGATATGAATAATAAATTATATAATCCAATTATACAGGTTTTAGCTACAGGTCTCAGTGGATTGTATTCTTTACTTCGAAGAACATTAGATATTGAAAGTGAAGACTGGCATCGATTAACAGTAGATGACATCAATGATATGCCAGCCTTAACTCAGCTGATGAACTCCATAGAGTTTTGCAATGCTGTTGCTCAAGTTGTTCATCCTTTGGTCCAGAAGCAACTATTGGAATTTCTGTATCGTGGCTTCCTTGTACCTGTAATTGGTCCAGCACTTTTACAGGTATTTCTTTTAATAGTGAAATTTCCAGGTCCTCTGAAGTCTTTTCCGATTATATGTAACGTCTTAATTAACATTATGCACAAGGAATATCAATTTTACGATTTTTAATGTACATCAAAGTCACCTTTAAGTCTAATTATTCAACATAACATTGATCTACATTAGAAAATGAAACCCTGTTTTGTAAATTATTCACTTATATTTATTGCTCTGTGTGTTGATGCTTTGTGAATTGGGAAATGGTAATGGTGCCGACACGATTGATGATGATGATATTATTTTGCATCGTTCTCAGGAGTCTGTTGGCTTAGCCTTGGAAGAGCTTGATTCAGCCATGCATCGGGTTCGTATTTCTCGCTCATTCTATGCTTGCATACGTCTTTTTCTTCAGTTATTCGTGCTTTATCTCTCTTATCTTTATTACGTTAATTTCTTTTACGTCTAAAGTTTTTTCTTCGTTTTTGCTTAACCCTGCTTATTTTTGTTATTAACAATAGCAGAAAGAAATCTGAAAAGAAACATTTTAGAGCTTTATTTCACGACAGAAAAATGACGGTGGCCCTCCAAGAAAAATGGCTTTGCCTTGGGTTTGGAATTCCTAATGCACGTGGGCGTACATATAACCATGAGTTATGATTTATTTAATTAATTTTTGGCATGTTTAACTTGTTACAGTAAAATAATGTATGGATCTCGAATAACACTTATAATTATCTCAATAACCATAATTTTTTTTTTAACCAGACATCTGTGGACGAGTTAATTGCAGCAACGGCTTACTTCGACTTGTTTCTACGATCGGCCACCGAACCAGGCTTACTACGATCGTTAATCAGATTCTTGCTGGAAGAAAATTTCGACGACAACCGGATCCTGGACCATCTGATTCGACGAATATCTTCCCAACGATCGCGGGTAACACATTAAACAAACATCCCCAAACCCACTCGAATAAAAAAAAAAGTTCCCAATTTAAAATCAAATTATTTTTATCTCCCGCAGCTGAGCATGGTAACTCTTGCCCTGTTCGAGACGCTGGTCGATCTGAACTGCGAAGACGTAATGCTAGAGCTATGTTTAGGCGCTCTTGCACCGTGCTCCCATGTAATGCTGTCGCAGCGACGCCGGCTACTACGTGATCTCGACCCCTTCGGCCGCTGCGCCGAGAAGTTCTTGTCGCTCGCACCCAACTGCTGCGCTACCACATCGCCGTCCATCGTCATTGCTGCAGCGGCTCTAGCAGCTGCCTCCTCACCGTCTTCCTCGCCTCGACTGCTGCGCCACGCGATGAATCCTGCCTTACCAAGTCCTGCTGGCACTTTACCAGGACAGGTATGATGATATCTTACATTCCTCGGTTTTAATACTAAAAAATAAAGAGTTTTCAGTGAATTGGGAATGTTCATTGATTTTAGCAACAGGCTGCTGCATATAAAAATTCAAAACTATCCACGAACGTGGCTGCGGAGAGTTTGTACAGCAATTATTACGCTTATTTGAGAGACGCGAGGCAGAAGATCGCAGCTAGTCAATTAGCCTGCACAAATTGGTCCAGGAGGTATGAGGACGAGGAAGAAGATTACGAGGATGAGGAGGGCGATTGTACTGATAATGAAAATGGCAATTACGATGACGAATTTTATGACGAATCCAGTATTAATAGCAGTGCTTACAACAGTCCTGATAAAGACATTAATAGTATGCTTAAACATACTTATTTTCTTTTTTTTATGGATTACAGTAACCAACTTTTGTTGTTTACATTATTAAGCAATTTTTTTTTAATACAAGTATTTTTATTTTCAGCGGCTGCAGTCTTATCAGATCAAGAACCAGCAATACGAAAGAACAGCACTGACGAAAAAGTTGACCGGATCATAGCGAGTTTCACGGACAAAACGCAAGATTCCCATTCATCGGAAGTTGCAGGCAAACTCACCCCAGCTGAGCGGGAAAAACTCAACACCGACATTGCCGAATTACTTGGGGAAACCTTGGGAGATTACAAGAACGAAACTCCCGATGAGCGAAGTACGTCTGACGTTAAGAGTCCTACGGGTACTATCGAGGACTCCAACGCGACGCTCAACTCCTTGCAACTTTCCCTCAGCGGAGGCGAGAGTAGTGGCTATGAGAGTTTCGCGTTCAAGGGCTCGAGCGAGTCCACTCCCGTTAATGATTTGGATGAGGATGATTCCAAGAAGGGCTCTGATCATGTCTTCCCCTCCTCGTCCAAGAGCGAGGCGACTAGTGAGTCCCAGCAGAGTAGCAGTCAGTCCAAGTCGAGCCAGGATTTCTCTATGAGTGGTCGACGAAAGCAGACGCAACAGAGGCGACGCAGGCTACAGAGAAGGAATGCGGTGTCAAAAGATGGCAGTTCCAGGCAGCAAGATATCGTCGACGGACAGCCGCCTAGCGTTGGAATATTTCTTGATGTTATTTTGAAGAAACTCGAGTGTATGACGGACAACTGTGTCTATGTCAACTTGCACCTCACGGGACTTATCAGCCGACTTGCCATCTATCCCCAGCCGCTCTTGCAATCTTTTTTACTTAATCACTCGTTAGTCTTCCAACCGAGTATCAGGTCTCTATTCCAGGTGAAACCCTATGCATTTCTTTCTGTGTTTTATTTATCACAAGCTCTAAGTCAGATTATTAAAAATATCATTTTTTAAATAGGTACTTGCATCGTTAAAGCATAAGATAGATGGTTTTCTAGCGAAGCAGCAAGAAGATTCGGTTAATGTCTTAGTGGAACAAGCTAGAGTATTTTTGATCTCTCGAGAAAACAGGCTAGTTAACGCAAGAAAAAACGTCCTTGAAGCCGCCGCACAATTCCCTAGTCCAAAAAGAAATAACGTTGGTGGAGAATTAGTTAGTATGAACGCGACAGCAATGACGTCCTTACCTACAACAAGAGGTATGATAAGATATTATAATTAACCTGTTTCTACTGTTTGAAAGTTTTATCTCTATTATGCGAGTTTTAACAATGAAATATTCTCTACTTTAAACTAAAGCCTTTATCTTAACAGGTTGACTACGACTCGTGAATTTTTTCCGTTGGTACGACACGAGTCATATTTCACTCGAACGATATTTCTCATTTTATGGCTTTGCGCTATTTTAAAACTTAATAAAATCATATTATACCATGATTTTCTTATTCTATATGATATTAGCATTAATTATATTCAGGAGGATCCGAATTCGAAAAGTTTCAATTAATTTTTCATGTATAAATTTGAAAAATGTAAAAAATTATCGTGTTTTAACTTTTTATGAATAGGACCTGAGGGTAGAAAAAGCTTATATATTATCAGTATTGGACCTGTTAAAATACTATTTTTTTTTTAATAATTTTAACGGAATAAAATCACTCAATTAAATAATTTTTTAATTCTTTCAGCTCTAGAACCAAAGAGAAGAAGTTTAACATCTTCATTAACACAAATGTTCAGAAAAACCACTAATAGTTTGGAATCGCATCTTATGTCAACCGATTCAGTTAATAGTAATGACTCGTTTTCCTACATTGCTGAAGAAGAAACTACCAACGGCAACCATAAAAACAAGTAAGATAAAACTTATGATACCGATTGAAATATTAAAATCATATTTATCGTATTATTTAAATAAATAATAATTTATTCCTATCTCCATGCGAAAAACTGAATTTTTCGAATCTGTCTTGCGTCTGCAAAATATCACTTTTCCACACGCGTTTGATTAGAGTTTGTAAAAGTGACATTTCACGAATGCAAAACAGACCAAAAATCGAATTTTCCTCATGATGTTAAGAAAAATAGTACGTAGAACTCGTGTGTGAGGTGATTCTTGCATTCTTTGTGTAATGTACTATTCCTACGGTTTGTACTATATCTTATTTTTATAAATTTATTGTAATTATAAAGGCAGAATATAAAGGAGTTTATTTCTTAATATGATGAATGAAAACGGTTTAAATCTGTTTGTTATGTACGAAGCTTTTTGTAGTTTTTAATTATTAATTTGCAAATCTGTCTTAGTGGCAGAAACCATGATTTCAGTTCGTGGGAAATGCCGAGTAAAGCCAGTCGTCTTCAAAACGTCGTTCTTTGTGCGGTGATACTTGATGAGTGGTTAAAGGAACTAGCTGCTATAACTCAAGAACACACAATCCTAAGTTGGTTTACAGCAGCTGCTGCTTCCAACAGTCCGAAAATCGAATCTTGATTCGCGAAGCCAACGAAAGTATATTTATAATCGTCCGAGAAAGTCAATGAAAGTAATGATAGGAATTTCATTTTTATTTTTCATAGGATTTTAAGTAAGTTTGTATGAGCTAATTACTCAAATCTGAAATTTCATTAACCCTTTATTTACCAAATTTACAGAAGCTAAGATTATATATTAGCTTTAAGTATTGTCGTGATGAATTATATTTTATTAGATGATAATATTTTTGCAATATAGCGTATTATTAAATTATATTTTTTTAGAACTAAAAGAAATTGTACTTTGTTGTTTAAAATCATCTTTATTACATGTGTAGTATGTTAATTTTATTATAAAGTTATACAAAGCAGAAAATCATAAATGTATACATAGTTATGTACAGTGGAAAATAAAGGGTTAAGAACGCATAAATAGAGTATATGAAATTGGAATAGTACTAATTTTTATTGCCAACTATAACAAGGCAGAATTGGATTATAATAGTTATTTTAGAAATTTCGGAATCTTACTTAAAGAAACAAACAGAAAATATTAAAACCATCCGTTACGAATAATATTAGTTACGCCACGACTTGGCCGCGTTACATAGGTAATGCCAATGTATCTGTAATGTTTACTGTATCGCCGTTTTCACGCTTAACGATCATTTTGATGTTTGACGAACGATAAGCGTGAACTGAAGGTATCCGTGCCAAAAGATAAAGTTAAAAAATTCTGTTATTGGGACTTTATTCAATGACTTTTACTATTAATATACTGTATCCTATGAACTGAATTAATATAGAAATTAGCATTTGCAAAACTTTTGGCACATTTTTTTAAACGCGGTGAACATACATCTGTGTTATTGACCAGTTACACAGTTATGTAGATAATGTATTAGCTTATACATAAGGGTATAGATCAATTTTTATTGTATCGAGACTGAATTGTTAGTACGATGATTTTCCACCCTGTACTTGAAAGAGAAGGAAATATTTAGTGTATCTAAATTATTTCAAACCCTAGCACAAGCTGGATTCATTTTGAAGAACCAATTTTTTTTAATTTCCTTGCGATAAAGTTTTAACAACAGTATCATAACTAAATCACTTAATTTTTAATAACTATTGTGAAAAATAATTATTCAAATTATATGCAAGACAAATCAAATGTCACTGCCAACTGTCAATAAATTATATAATTCAACATCTTTGAAAAATTGCGTACACTAAAAAATTTAATGGAGCGTACTAGATAACATAGATATATATTTTCTAACAATTTTTCCATATTTTTACGATACCGGATAAAATAGAAGATTTCATTTTTACTTACAATGCTTTGATTTCGCGCGTGATTTTTAAACAATAACAAATCTAGTTTTGATTGCTTTTACCTGTATTAATTTAGTAGACATGACATAGAAATAATAAAACTGGAATAGCTTGCATAATTTGTAAGTATATAAAAATGACAAGTAAAGTGATCAAAATAATTATGTAAATAAGAGCCTTATGTTTGTAAATAACAAAAATAAATTTAATTATTATCAATCCTAAAACAGAGTGTTGTTTATTAGTTCCTTCCATCATGTAAGAACGGTATGATTATAAATGTGAGAATGTAACATATATTGAATATGTGTATAAAATAATTGGTAATGAAGGGATATGAATATTATATTATGTATTTAAAGTCTATGAAAAATATTCCTTTCGTTGTAGTAGGCGTAAAATCGCATTTCACCAATAGTACTGCCTTGTACCAATTTTGAAAAATGCAATTTTATGCCTTCGGCAGTTTACGATTCGCATCATGGGCGTAATACTGGCATTATACGAATTTGTCGGCCCTCAGGCTCAGCAATCACACGTGAGGTCTCAAATAGTATAATATTTCGATACAAGTCCGAAAGTGGTCTCGCTTTGCCCGGGCAACAACCCTCACACTCATGCTAGAATCATCTTTCGCATGTGTATCGAAAGATATTTTGTAACACAGGCACGATTTTCGCGTTTTTTAAACCTAAAAAAAAGGTCCTAAAGTAACCGCTTTTAGACCAGCGGGTTCAAAGATTATGGAGCAGACGTAAAATTTTGGTAGCGGGCGTAAAATTTCCGTAATGGGCATCAAATTTTCGTAGCGCGCGTAATAGTATATTACGCACCTAGGGAGGAAAAAACTTGGACAGTCCATATCTCGTGTAAATTGACACCCGAGCGCGTATACTATTTTTCACCATACCCGAGCCGAAAATACTACATTCGCGATTTTGAGCAGGGAGGGAATGTGGCACTTTCGGCTAGGGTATGGTGAAAAAGATTTTCTTATACTTAATTCTCAATAATTTTCGAGAAAATCTCTCTAATTTACTTATCTGAGTGTCTTTCCTTTCCTATTCAATATCTTCTTGCATATCTTACGTTTTTAATAATAACAAATTTTAGTTTCATTTTTTATTATTCTCTGATTTTATTGTCTAATCTTTATTACGACAATACAAAGTTTACAAAAAGATCTTGAATATGTTGAAATAAGAAAAGACAAAGATGAAAATTTCAATGGGTCTTTGGTTGATGTACCGGGAATCCGTTAATGTAGTTTCACGTTCCAGGTACAAAAACACGAAAATCTAAACCTGTGTCACAAAAGATATCGTGTGCACCAAGGGCTAAGTGGGCTTTTTGACCTCGTGTGGTTGCAGTACTCGTCTACGGCTCGCAAAACGCACTCGCCCATGCTAGCTCACCTACGACTCGTGCTGCAAACTCCACACTCGGTCTAAAAAGGCCCACTTGACGCTCTAATTGCTACACAATATACTATTACACCATACACGGTTTGCAAATACCACCTCCCCGTTTTTGAGCCTGG
>JAPYZO010003511.1:0-19477 GCA_030522905.1 Torymus flavipes
TAAAATGTAAACCTTCGCCGTTGACATCACCAGACAACCCGGGAACACCTCCGTCGAAGACTGGGTTAAAATGTCAGCCTGAAACACATACAGATGCCAATGAATACAATGAAATTGTTTTACGATATATTTTTGAAATATAATTATAGTTTAATTGTCAATGATATACTTGTTACACCTAAAATACTTTTTCACTTGATTTTAGTCTCCACATAGAAAAATTCATTTTATAAATAAAATTCATAAGATTCGTCGCATATATTATGTTTTAAAGCAGAAAATCAATTAATATGAAAGAAAATTGATAACATCAAAGCTTACATTGTCTGCATGAAATTGATAACATCAAAGCTTACATTGTCTGCATGAATAATTACTCAAAGTGACGTACCCGCAGCAGCAGGGCGAGATCCTCATTCTCGTGTTCGAATACGTTGAGGATGATGTGGAGCTTGATGCGATGGTCGACGCTGCTGAAGTCCGTGTACGAGTACTGGATACTGCTGCCGATGAACTCGGAGCTCTCGTCAGGCCGAGTCAGAGTTTCCGGTCGCGACGGGCCGATCTTCATGCTCTGCAGCAACTCTGGAGCGAATCGAATAAGAAATGAATGGAAAATAATTAAATAATAGCAGATTTTGATTCTGAAATTTTTACCAAAAAATGAAACTTGTGAATATGAGTCGTTTGAAATATAATTTAAACTAAATTGAATTATTCTTGAGATATAGAATATTATACTTGACTAATTAGGAACGTTAATGATGTAAAAACACTGCGCGAGATTATTGAGTTTTCGAATGTCGAATACGACGAAATATAATTTATCGTAAGTTAAATGCAATCTGGATATCGTTTGGCATATTCTTCCATAATCATATATATCGCGGTATACATTAAATAGGCATTCATTAAACCGAAAAGGTATATATATATATATATATATATATATATTTTTTTTTTTAACAGTCTAGGACAAAATATCAATGTTTACTAACTTAAGAATCATCCTACAAAGGGATTATTCATAGTAATAAAGAATTCATGATTTTTAATAAGAAATAGAAAATTTTTCATTAAAATACTGCGTTATTTCGTTACGTTCTACCACAAACTGTGAAATACAAAAAAAAAAAAAAAAAAACTATAGCATACTTTGTAGACAATTACAAAACACATTCTTACGCTTCTCGTAAAATCCTCTACCATAAGAATACGATAATTTTTTCTAGGTTTTTAAACTTTCATTATCACTATAACAATCAGCATAGAAACCTTCTCAACACTCACCTCCGAGCATGGACGTGAGATTAGTGACAGGCGCGAACGTGCCACCAGCTTCCGTCGTCGTCGGTCCTTCAGAACCACCGCCGCCTCCAGTTTCGCCAGCCTTCAGCGTCTCCGCGTCGCTTCTGCCGGTGGTCAAACGGTCAGTCTTATCGGCGGCTTTAGCGGCAGCTGCTGCTTGCTTGTTTTCGTAAGCGGTACACACACTGTCAGTCAGTGAACCTGCGACCGGTATGGGCGCGACGTTAGTCGTGATAGTGATGAGACGATGGTTGGGTTATATAGGTGAGGGGAGATGTGTGGCGAGGTTGGCTGGCGTTGGGTTTGATTAGGTCAGACAGGGCTTTTATGAAATTTCATCTTTATTTGTGTATAATTTTTATGGAAATTGTTTAATTGGTAGACAACAATAAGGTGATATCAACTTTCGGTACAAAGCAATGTCTGACATAATCAAGGCCTGTATCACTATATCAGTATTCAATTACATGTACTGATATATTTGTGATTCTCAATTTTTATGCCTTTAGTAAATTTTTACCATCTGGCGATATTTTTTACTTAGGAAGTTGAAAGCAGCTTTTTACTGATTAAGCTAATATCAGAATATATAAAAGAAAAAAAAAATAATTGCACGATAAGATTCGAAAAATTTTGTTATAGATATCTGTATCCAAAAATATCGTATATAAAATCCACTTGACTTGTCAAAATTTTTTGAATATATCCAATATAAACAATATAAACCTAAATATCGTTCAAGTTTTATGTATACTTGAAAAATTTCCTTTACCATCGTAAAAAAACCTGTTGTTTTTTTCAATCAACAATAATGAATTACAAGGCTCTTGTGCCTTTTAGACAATCATCGAAGACACATATACTATTTATAACGAAACAAAAACACTTGACGTCCACAAAAAATACACGTTCCGCAACCTTCACCAAAATTCCACATAAACGCGAGTGCCAACCCCACAGTAAAAGAAAAAGAAAGATACATAGTCAAATATGATCGATGAAAGAGAGAGAGAGAGAGAGATTGGGATCAAACCTGAGGAGCTACTCTCGGTGAGGCCGACCATGGCGATGCCAGCCGTAGCGTCCGGTATGGTTAGTAGCGACGGTGCGACTGCCACGGTGGCACGCCTCTCCTCCGATGACCTCTTGCGGTGGGGCGTCGCCGACCTGCGGGGGGAGCCCGCCGTTGCGGTTTTAGTGTGATTCTTTGATTATGTCTTTAGCTTTTGCAATGCTCTTTTCGAATAGTGCGACTTTTGGCGAGCGAAAGCTGCGTGATCGGTGTACCTAGGTGAGTTTCTGAGGGCTTGGGGAGGCTTGGAGTTCTAGGGGATTTTGAATTTATGCTGATGAATTTATGTGAGAGGAATGCGAGTGTAAATTGATGAATATCGCTGGTATTGACGCGGATAAAAAAAGGAATTTCTTTTTTTTAATTAATTTGGAGTTATTGGTAGAAATAAAAGCTTACATATTTTTGTAGATTTTCTCTGTGTTACAGTGTTCTATTATGCACTATTATGGAGAAAAATAAAAACATTTTATAGCGTAAGTGTATACAAAATGTATAAAACCAGATGTAGGTATGTCTATAAAAGTGTAGAACAATGTTTCAAGAAAACCTGAGAAAATGTTTTTTATTCTCACAAGTAACTTTGATTAAAAACAACAAAATATTGTCATAATTAATTTTACGCAAGGACCACGGTTTGAATATTTATACCATCATTAAAACAAATCAATTGACGATAAGGTATATAAGGACGTGATTATCAGAAACTCACCTCAGCAGTATGCAAACAAAAATTAACGGCCAGTATTAATCCACGAAAAAACAACAACATTAAAAATCTGTCTAGTAATTAGATATCAAACATGGCACTATTCAATCAGAAGTATTTGCAAAAAAAGCAGCATTCAACATTTAAAAAACACTGGAGGGGAGAGAGCTCGTATATCATCACTTCCAAATAAAATGTTAGGAATCGATGTGATCAAGCGTAGATATCTCACATATCTTTCACGTATTAATACTGAGAAATATAGTAATTTAACTATATCCTTACACTTTGAATAATATAACTTTATCAACAATTAAATCGTATACTTACATATTTACAAAAACGTTCTATATGTACTTTTACTTTAACATAAACTACATAAAATCAAGTATTTACATATGACCTCTCCCCCACCGTCCGCACGCGCACAACCTTAAATCATACTTACTTTGAACCTTCATCGAGGACCTCAATGCTGCTCTGGCTGGGATTGCTGAGTATCTCGATGTCGCTCTCGTATCGCCTGCCGGCGGTGTGACCGGAGGCGGCGCCGTTGCTGCGGGCACCGGCAGTAGAGCCAGGCGTCGACTCGCGCGACTCCTCCTCCTGTAGACTCGTCGCCGAACCTGCGTGCATGCGAGCTGTGTGTTAGATTCGCGGGGAAGTTACATATATCAGTGGGACATGAAGGCGTGTGTATGGTGGGGCTGTTACTGGTTTCGATTGGTCGATTTAATGTCTGACTGTACATGGGGTATATGGCTACTTTCGGAGATTGGTCGTGGAAGAGAAGGTTTTCAAGTGATGAACTGTGTGGGATTTGTAGAAGTGGTGTAGGTCAATGTCTGGTCAGGCGGTAACGTAAACGTCGACTTTTCTCTAAGTGATATGGCATGGATTTCATAGACAATTTGATAAATACATTTACTTGTGTAAAAACGTGGCAAGACTTGTCTAAATTAATATCGCAGGCTATTTTTACGAAATTGATAGGGATTAAATTTTATTTGGAAATGAATCTTTGAATTCTTTAAGTGTACACTGTACTGCATATACATGTAATCGTGTCATTGAAGTAAATAAAGGAAAATGTATTGTCACTCGTATCAATCGAAATGTAACAGCCCTAGTTGTTTTTGTGAAAAATCTTGATTAATCCTTCGTGATGTGTAGATGCGTAAATGCAGATGGATTCCACATATCTCGGCATTGTAATGTGATACACATATACGTGCATGTAATGGTGTTGATACGAAGTAGCGACGATGACAGTGTGTTTTATAGGAGAATATGCTATATGAATGCATTTTTAATAAAAATATAAGAAAAAAAATAAAGGTTTTACCGCGTAAATGGTATAGGTACAATGTCGAAGTTTTTATCATGTTTTCATAATTGTTACTATTTCTGTAAGAAATAACATGTGAAGTTCAAAAGTTTACAGTGCATCATCCATTTATTAAATAATAACGCTTATTGTTTAAAGCAAAGGTGACGAATGAAAGGCTAAATATTTTCCAAGCACCATTTATAAAACTTTCAAATCAATTTGTTTATGGCACACCGTGCGATAAGCTTGCTATACGCAAGCGTATGCTCATAAAAGGCACTTGAAGTATCATATAAAATAATGTTCGATACACGCGATAAGTATATGATTCTCGCTTGGCTCGAGCACCAAACTCAGACTCGTGCAAGAATCATATTTATTGCACTGGTATCGAAATATATACATATTATATAAAAGTTTGCAATCATGTTACACTCTACGACAATTATTATCAATAGATACTTGTGTAAAATGTGTATGTATAGAACTAGAATACAGGTATATTTCGTGGTAAGTGTTTTTTTTACATAATTGTGGTGAAATTAAATACATATTAATATTATAAATATATTCAATAAGTAAAAAACAAAAAGGTATATATACAAAATCTTAAATTCCTTGACTGGCATGAAAATGATTTTAGATGAAAATCTTCCTCAGGGCAGTTGGGGATTAACAAGATAAAAGCAATTATGAATTTGATGAAAAAATGTATACTAGAATGAATCATGATAATATTGATTCTTTTTTTTTTAAATGTAGAATTTCCAATATGAACTATATTCATGCAATCGAAACCTCAAAAATCAAGCATTTGCTTAAGAAGGATGCCTCAAACGTGGTGAGATTCTATATAAGCACATTAATTTTAATTCCAAAATTGATCACAATTTTAGTGTTTTTCTCTAACTTTTCATGACAAGTTTCAGTATACATCACGTTATAAGCATCTTTCTTCTAACCTACTTAAATCCCCACCACACTCCATGCCTCCTCCCACAATCAAGCCACCCAATAGCAACCATGCGATCTATTGAGAGAGATAGAGGCAGACAGACAGATAGAGCGCATGAGCGAGAACTAGAGAGAGGCTTACGGCTGGGCGACGGGGCCGCCTCCGCGGACGTCGGCGGGGCTCCGGCCGGTTCGGCGCTGACACCTGCGCGCATAGCCGCGGGTCGTGTCGATTAGCCGCTTTTTTGTGTTTGTGCGCCGCAGACGGGTGGAAAGGTTGGTTTTGTTTTTTTTTCAGGTGGGGAGGGGTCTTAGGTTTACTTATTTTTGAATGGTCTATCGTTTTTTTTTTTTACAAATGGTGCTAAACTTAAGTAGTACGCAATAATTAGTTTTTTTTTAGAATTATCCGAAATAAATAATCTTTAGATTCAGATCGATGTTGTTATTTGAGATTCTCTTAAACGGTTTTTAAGGATGTTCAAGAAATGGTTTTTGAATTATTAATTGAGTACATTGATTCACCTAACTTTGAAATAAATTTGGTTTATATTTTGGAAATACCTTCAGACTCCGCAAAAACTAAATATATAGATTTTCCAACAGACTAAAGTTTAAATATTAGCCTAAAGGCTTATTTAAATGTTAGTAATGAAATTCGCAAAAGGTTTTATATTTCATATTACTTACATATACTTATTTTACAAATTCGAAAATAAATTATTTTTTAATTTCTGTGATGAATATATAAGTAATAACTCAGAAATAAATCATTAAAACCAAACACGAATTATGTACAAAGAGTAACTCCATAAGAAATCTACTTGTAAGGAAATCATTTACAAAAGAGAGTTTTTATAATACTGGCAAGAATGAACCAACCTCAAGTTTAGCACTAAAAATAAATATTTTTTAATATTTTCGAAAATCTTAATTTTTGAGACCCACTTTCCAGATAGGTAAAGATGGAGGTATTTTGCCTATAGATATATTTGCCTATAGAGCTGTTATACTGATCACTCATGAAATTAATAAATAAATTTGATTAGTCACTCTGTGATTTTCATTCGCAACTATAAATGTCGTGCCGTTTATATTAGTTAACTTGTTAAAAGTCAGTAAAAAATAGTATAAGTGTTCATTAGACTACGGTTTCTTCGTTAACAAGGTAGCAAAGATTTCAGAAAGTCCAAGTTTTATTTAGTCTGGGAAAAGTTTTAGTTGTAAGTTTGAATTAATTAATAAAATGTTATTTATGTTATGTTGTGCGGAATAGTTATCGATCGATGGTCATTCGTAATGATTTGCATTCCTAATGAATATTGTTGTTGTACAATATTATCACGATCAAAACAAATATAAAAAAATCTTAATAAAAATAAAAATATTATTTACTTTTATTTACGACTACTTCTAAAAGAAAAATGCATTTTCAAATCTTAACATAAAAAAATTCTTATTAGAAATATAATATTTTTCTCAATACTATTAATAATATTTAAAATAACATTCATTCCCATCCTCAATCGAACCCCCTTTTACAATCAACGATTGAAAATCACAGACCGAACCTCTCGTCGACTCCAAGTACAGAGACGAAATAAAAAAAAGGAGACGCATGCTCTTCGGACGATATACAAAACAAAACGGTGGAACTGGAATCTACGAGAGTCATATACACTGTTTTGTCTATAAATCGTGCTAGATCTTACCGATGCTTGACTGTGAACTCGAGTGCGGAAGGTGCGGTGGCTGCTGTTGCTGCTCCGTTGCGATAAGTGGCCTCTCGAAGATTCGTTGTAGGCGTTCGGGTTCTGGGGTCGGCAGCTCGTCTGTCTGAATCACCAAGGTGCTTTTGCACGTTGGGCACTTGGGCGGACCTGTGGAGAAGACAAGATTTGTTCATTTACATGTGCACCGAATAATTGTAAATTTATGTTTTTGGTTGTTAGAAACGCTTTCGTGTCAATCAATGCAATCGGTTTTGATTTTGTTACATGTGAAAAAAATATATGAGTTTTAAAGAATAACTGTTTGATGTTTGATTATTTAAAGATTTTGTAAGTGCGAATAAACATTGAAATATTACTGTAACGATTCTTTTAAAAGTATTATAATTTTTTTCATTTTTAGTTAAAAGGTTGTAAGTATGATGAAATTCTTACCAAGCTGAGATGCCACAATTATGTGATCTCCGTCTTGAGAGAAATGTGTTGAACACTTCATACATTTAAAAACTTTTAGCACCATAGGTTGAGTCTTAATCATTTCGTTCAAAGTTTGTACAATTTTCTGAAACAAATAAACAAGATTTTAATCAAAGTTGAACGCAAACGTTTAATTTAATAGTATCGACTCGTATCATATCCGTTAGATACTTTGAATAATTAAATTTTTAAAAACATTTCAACAACACCTTGAATATAACGAGTAACAATCCTACAAACCTTTACTATATTCTAAAATGTCTAAGATCACTTTTTCTGACAAATAATGACAAGAATTTCTGACAAGAATTTACCATCCGTAAAAATCATACTCAATCGTCTGTAAAATATTCTATAATAAAACGTCATTAATTTTTTGACGTCACTTTTGATTTTCTTCTGGCAGACTTTTTACCAACTAACCTTAGCATCATCGAGTTCGGCAATGTACGTGCGCGCCTCGCGATCCTTGCGCGTCGTGTCAAAAGTGATATCAACGGTTGCAGGCGTACCTCTGCCCAGGACGCACGATAGCACTGTGCTCGTCTCCCAGCGGTACTTTATCTTGCCCGTGATTGAATCACGCTCCTTTATGTCTCTAAAAATGAGAAAATAATATTGCGATAATTCGTTGAGGAAAGTGTGGTAAAGGATAAAAAACTGGTGGGAGAAGAAGTGTGAGACTTACTCTGGGGTTATGATCAGGAAGATCTCGTCGGGTTCCTCTTGACTTTTTTTCTTTTGCACCAGATATAGGTCGCCCTTTTCTGATGATGTGGAAAAACAAACATTGTAAATTTAGTAATAAAAAATATTCAAGCTGTTTTAGTTACTTCTAGATTTCAGTTGGAAATTGTGTTCTTTTTATTTTATGTTATTGTTTTAAAATTTATACTCGAAACGCGTGTAACCATAACAGTAACGAATTCGCAATTGTAAAACATTGTGTAAAACATTCTCATTTTATATATTCATTACATGGCAAAAATCATCAATTAAAGATCGAATATCTAATAAAACCTTGAAATTTTTTCGTTTTTTAGAAACACGAATCACAGCGAAAAAAAGATACCAACCTTCCTCGGGATCGTAAGAAGCCTCGAGGGTATCAGGCTGCTCGGGTGACTCGGCCTCCACAATCGTGTTCTCATCCGCCTCGTTCTCCGTCTCCACGACTATACCCTCATCTGTGCTCTCGTACTCGCGCTCTATCCTCCGCTGCTGATCCGTTGTTGCTGTTCTTTCATCATTATCCATCTACGCACAAAGAATGAGTTATATCTTTTCAAAAAATAAAATCTTAGATTAGTGTAACAAAGTCAGATATATTTAAATGACTTACCCTCATCGCTCTGCCAACCGCGGCATCATCAACGTACCGCGCCGGGCCACCGGGACCCGTCGGAATGGGCGAAACACCGACGGCGTTGGCCTCCGCACGCATCGTCTGCGGGTCACTGCTGCCAAACGTCGACGAATACAGCAGCGCTTCCGCTTGGTTCAGCTGACTCTGTTGTTGCTGCTGCTGCTCCAACCCCATAATACTCTGCACCATGGCGGCTGACTGGCTGCTCAGCCAGTTGTTCTCGCCGTACTTGGCTCGCAGCGCCAGGATCTGGCGTTTCGTCTCCAGGTGGTCCAACGACGATTCTGAGGGGGAGAGAAGTAAGAAATTCATTACTGAGTGGTTTAGATGTGATGAATCGGTTGAGGATTGTCACTGTCACTAAATTTACAATTTTCCACGCGATTAAAGAAAAGTTATCTGATAAAAAAATCAAATATAAAAAAGATATTCTCAATTTTCTGCAGGTTTTTCCAAACATTCATATATTTTTCCCTTTTCCATACCCTTTTGCATATTTTCCCGATATTCTTCTTTCAACTTACCCAGAAAAGAGCTCGCGAGGGAGGCGGGTTTAGGCTTCGGTATATCCTTCTCGCTATCCTCATCGGCGATCACAGCCTCCCTTACATTTTTGCGCTTCTTTGAGCTCGCCCCGCCCACGACGACGATGTCGATGCTACTCTCGAGAGCGCTGAAGCTATTCTCAAAGTCGCGGGAAGTTGACGCTGCTGGAAGGACCGGTGTCATCCACGCCGTTGAGCGCTCCAAGTCGTCTCTCGAAGTGGACGCTGTGGATTCTGTGGAGGCTGTCATGCGAAGCCGGTGACGAGGGCGGCGGATCGAGGAACGGAGTGCGAACATGCGGTTCTCCGAGACGAACAGGCGCTCCGATTTGTTGAGTACTTGTTCATCTAGCACGAACTGTGATTTTAAGCAGTTAATAATTATGTTCTATTGTATATGAGTATTGCATGTCGAAAAATTTCATTAAGCAGTTAAGGATAATTAGTTTTCTTATCAGTTTAGATAATGATCATAGTACATTATCCAATGAGCTTACAAGTATTACATTATTATTGACTCTATACATTGATGACATTTATCAGTATCACGTGTAAACGTTGATTAATTCTCAATCAAAACAATGAAGTGTTAATAATTACTTTTCACAATCACTTGCTATCTGTGATAAAGATTAAATGTCACTTTATTTTTAGTCTAGTTCATTATCTCAAAAGAATAACATTACCTTGCTATCACTCAGAGATGGATGCAAATGTTTGATGGTATGCAATCTGTGACGAGGATGGTAATAGAGTGGATTGCCTTCCAGACAAACCCACATTAACATTGACATTGTTTCAAGTGGCCAAAGCATTGTGTGATCAGTTAGACAATTGAAAGATATGTCCAATTCTACTAGGCACTCCAAACCTTGTAGACCTAAAGATGAATAGTAACAATTCATTATACAAGTTTAATTTTTAAATCTTACTCAATTTTAATAAAAGAAGAAGTAGTAGAAAATTTGAAACTCTTAATTCAAAATTGATAATATAACATATAAATAGCATATAATAATTAATTGCTATTCTTTATAAAAATTAAAATATAGAAATTACCATTGATGTTGTCAATATAATTATTCTTGAGTATTAACTTTTGAAGTGTATGATATGCAGCTTTGTTAAACAGTGGAACACATTCCAGGTTGTTAAAGCCCAGATTAACATTTCTGAGGTTTGGTAGGTATTCTAGTTCAGATGCTGTGGTAATGAGATTATGACTTAAATCTATTGTGTCTAACCAAGGTGCAAATTCTAGAGATTTATCCAAGTGCGTTAGAGCATTATAAGGCAGTGCCAGTCTGTGCAGTGACCCCCATACAAATCCTGCTCCTGCATCGGCTCCACAAGTAGCTGAAATAAATAAAATAATATTTTCTTAATGTTCACTTTTTATTAAAAAATTAATACGGGAGTTTAGTAATTAATATTGATTATATGATTAATTGCGGAAAATTTCATAGATAACTTAATTGCAATGTTTCTTTTTTTATAAATAGAGAAATGTTTATTGCAGAAAATAAATAAATTTTGAAGTACATTATGTTACTTAATTTTCAAGAAAATAGACAATGTACTATATAGATTAGATAAAGAAGTCATGACTAGAACTGCTTGGAAATTAGCTAAGATAATAAAAATGGCTTATCACTGAGCTTACCCAATAGTTCATCAATGCTTGTTACTCCACGGCCTCCAGCACAAACAAGACATTCCAGTTGAGCTCTAACTCCTTGAATTCCCTTAACTACTTCAACTGGTACTTTTTGCAATTCTAAGTACTTTAAATGTCTGAACTTAGTTATATCAACAATAAGTTTTACATCATTAGGATTTTGGAGTATTTTAAGGCCGATTGTCTTTTGGACAAAGTCATGTAGAAATTTGATGTCTCGAAATACCTAATAACATCACACATGATTGATTAAATAAGACAAAGAAGAAGTACATGTAAACTAATCATCTCTTTATAATTATAAAATCCATTATTTACCTCATTACGTGAGCTATTGCACACTTGAAATGAGCATTCCAAGTCATCTGTTTCATTGATGATCAGCGAAAACGCCTCGTTCAAATCATTGAGTAGTTTTGTTGACAGTGATAATTTACTGGAGGCACTTAAAACTCTGTCACCACTGTCTCTCAGGAGCCTGGCAAGCTCGACAATCTCCTGAATGCCAGGCAGGCCTGATGTGCCATTAGTACTCAGTGTTCTTGCCATGGCGACTGATAAAGCCGCTAAATGAATTGAAATATACATGAAAAAGTGGTATTTACCGTGAATAAGACAATACATTCAAAGTTAAATATAAAACATGACGGTCTTTCATAAATAATTTCCAATAAAAAATAATTAAATAACTAAGCTATGTTAAAGTTGTCTTGTTTACACAAGGTTAATCAATTTTCTCATCTTTAGTTAAGAAACTACTTTATTGTTGATTTTATAACAGTTTTAAATAAATAAAATTAAAACTTTACATTACATTTAAGTTCAATGCTTTTATTAGTACTTCATATTGAACCAAGTCAAACGTAAACCTCATAAGCAACCATTGTTTCATTGAGTATTACGACACTTCAAAACCCACTTTCATCTCTCGAAAGCCCCTACTCGCTATACTCCAAAGCGTACCTCCAAAGCATACACTCACACCCACTGACCTCTGTTTTCTGCGACAAACTTGACACTGCAGCTGCTCTCATTCGATTGTTGTCATCATCCCAGGCCAGCATCAAAGCTGTACTCGCGCCTGGGTCATAGGCCCGCGTAAGCAAAGGAGAGGCGAGGAAAACACCACCGCCCAGCAGCAACAGCCACGAAGCCGTCCACGCATTACATAAGCACTTCCTCGTCGAGGAGAAGGTACTCGAGTAGTGATAGTCGCAATGATGACTCAGGACGATGGCCTCCTTCTGGGTGCCGCTGCTGACTCCATCGCGATGCACAGTTACTGGAGCGAACTTTTCTTCTCTTGGTACAGTCACGCTCTCTCGCTACAACACGCTATCGTGGGAGGCACAAACTACAAACAACTGCGTACTTATATGTGTGCGTGCCATGCACACGCGCGATCATCAGCTGATCGTGAATTTGCGACTTGATCAGCTCTCTCGTATCTTGCGTGTGCATACGTGTGTGACGGTCGGATGCGTGGTATTTCGTTTGTCAATTTGCCAAATTTCGCGCTGCAAGTAAATATTGAGAAAAAGAGGTGTTAGGTTTTTTTTTAAGTGTTTTGTTGGCGGAAAGAGTTATTTTTTCGCTGTACGATGATGCACAACTATGTTACAATGTGACTATTAATACTTATCTGTATCATTAGACTTGCACTCGCAGGGAAAATTGATAATCACTCTATTTTTTTTTTCCTCTTGTTAATAAGTTAGAAAGCTAGTGAGATCTTTTATAGGTTATAAAAATTATGGCATATTTTATAACTCGTAACCTCACATTGCAAATTAAATAATAATAAAATATAAATTCAATTTTTAATCAATACTAACTTTTTCTTATCGTTTTCTATCTATAATGTTTCATCAATAACTCACTCTGAAAAGCAGAACACTTATATTCCCATGAGCAACTTATGGGCATTCTTTCTTAAAAAACTCCAAAAGAAAACAATAAACAAATAACAATGCAATGCGTAGCGCGGTCACGAATGTCACGATACGGTAACCTGACGACAGCTGATTACATTTCACATATTCTATTTTGGCCTTGACTGCCGGGTTGCCGTGGTCCCGGCGCTAAATAATTAAATGCCGACTTCCTGAGGTGCGCGCAGCGACGACGACGGCCGCAGTGTCAAGGCGAGGGTCGACCCGGAGACTGTTTTCTTAGTGCTGCGGGGGAATATCAACACGTACGCGTGAGTTGAATTGAGTGATAAGAAGTATTGTCAGGTGCATGTTGAATGGTTCGACCTTATTAATTATTTTGCTCGGCTCTTTTTTATTAGATTCTGATGGGTCTGGTTACGGTGGTTGTTTTTACATTGCAGAGTTTTTGTGGTAACCTGTATATGAGAATGAATTAATAATGATGTTGGAATCATAAAGTAGTCATGTAATTTCAAAGCAAAAATATTTCATTGGTATAAGTTCTTTAATTTTAGTAAAAGTTTTATTTTTGTATGGAGAAGGTAGATAAGCATACTCATCAATATAAGTTTGTAGTTTTTTATTGATGATTAATCCACAGTATCATTAAATGTATTATCTGCTTTGATAAATTTAATAAGGCAAATGATTACTGTTATGAAATACAGTCATTACTTAAACTTTATTACATCAATTTGCATCATACAGTGTAGTATGTAACATAATGTAGCAATTCTTTAAGTTATGCTGGAAGCTATAGTAATAATAATCTGTTAATATCACCTGCTTATCAAATACTTATTTTTCTTATAATGAAGTCATAATTAAACTAAGGTCTTTTTAATATGATTCATTTAACTTTTGGTATTATCTTTTCATCATGCAAAAAATATCATTTGATTTCTTTTACAATCTTTACTAAGAGTGAATCTTGATAGTATCATTTTTGATAATTCAGTTGAATTGGATTTTGATATTATCTCTTAAAATTTAAATTGTAATTTTATTTATTTTTTCTAAAGGAATATTTTTTTCAGATTTCCTTGTCAAAGAAGAAATTCAGTAACAGACTAGAGTAGGTGAACACAAATTCATAAAAAATGCATCGGGCAGTAGTGAAGATACATGAGGTTCCAACAGAGGTCATGACCTATGGTCGATGGATAGAAGAAGGAATAGCTGCTGAGGGAAAACAGGACATTGTTATAATTATAACGGGAAATCCAGGTGTCCCTGCATTTTACCAAGAGTTTGCTCAAACTATTCAATCAAAGCTGCCAACAGAAGTACCCATATGGGTCATTGGGCATACAGGGCATACTAAACCACCTGCTAATCTTCCTGACTGTTATCCAGATACCAAAACTTCAAGAAACTTGTATGATTTAAAAGGCAATTTAGAACATAAGGTATATTGGCATAATATAATTGAGAAAATAATTTTAATTAATATTTAAATTTATAACTTATTGTTTATGTCATGTGAAGCATTGTTAAAATTATCAAATTTTTGTATTTTAGGCAGAATTTATTAAAAAGTATGTACCTAAAAACGCTAGAATTCATCTGATTGGTCATTCGATTGGAAGTTGGTTCACAATAAACTTGTTAAGAGATCCTGAGATTGCAGATAAAGTGGTCAAGTGTTACTTATTGTTCCCTACAATTGAACGCATGGCAGAAAGTCCTACTGGACGTTTTCTCACCGGTATAGTAAGTAGAAATATCTGAATTCTTATTTCACATTTTATTCATATCCTATTTTTATATAAAAATTTAATTTCCATTCTGCTTGTAGTTGATCAATTTAAATATTTCATAACTATTATAATTGTTGTTCTAATTAATTTAATATACTTAAAATATGATGACAGGTATTGAGAATAGCTGCTTTCCTTATTTTCCTTTCATGGATATTCACTTTACTGCCTCATATTTTGCAAGCAATTCTTGTTAGAATATTTGGACTATTTTATGGTATCCCAGCAAATTGTATAGAACCTGTGTTGCAATTAGTACATCCAGTACCACTCAAACGAGTATTCTTACTTGCCAAACAAGAAATGATTCTGGTGAAAGATTTGGATGATGATTTGATATCTCAACACAAGAAAAAGCTTTATTTATATTATGGCAGTAAAGATGGATGGACACCTATTCGTTACTATGAAGACCTCAAAGCTAAACACCCAGATATTGATGCCCACCTCTGTAAGCTAGGCTTTCAGCACTCCTTCGTTCTTAAAGATTCAGAAGATTTGGGAAAGATTATAGGAAATCTTATAAGCGAATCAATATCATCAAGGAGCAACTAGTACCTTTATTTGATATTAATGTTTTCTTTTAATTTAATGCATTTATTATATGTAATCTCCACTCTAGAAGGTGTGTCGTCAATTAACGGTTTGAACAGCACCCGCGATATTTTATTGTTAATAGATGAATGTATAAACAATGTTGGTAATGGCAATATTTTTTGGAAGACTGTGCATTGTTAGGAGATGTTATTTATGTGATAATTACTTGTAACAAATTTATAGCTTTACTACTGTGTTTTTTATATAAAAATAAATATAATCACCAAATATATATAATACCATGATTGTCAACTTATTCATCAGTCAGTTTTATAGAAATACTTGTAATAAAAGAAAAGAAATTTGTTGAAAAAATTCAAGTGCTTAAAGCACTAATTAATTTTTCTACTGATAGATTTCTATGCTTTTAACTAGATCTTATAAAAAACTATGGATTAAAAAATCATTTGAATTAAAGATTGATTTTAGAAATCGGATATTAACATATCTTATACGTGATTATATAAATAATTGGGAACAGCTTCTCATATAAGTACATTAAAAGTATTGAAAAATGTCTTTTGATGTAAGTACAAAAATAAAAAAATTTCAGTGACAAAACAATCACATATTTCCCGCTTGTATACTTTCCCGTTATCCGCTTAGACATAAAATCCTCGTAGATAGATTCGCGATCCTTTAAATGCGTGACGTCACCAGCGCGCGGCGAGCCTATTGGATTCGACCACTTGGCACTGCAGTAGAAAAGCATCACATTATCTTTTCTCAGTCTGTACCAGCGCGTCGTCGGCGCGTGTAGGCTAACCTCACTGTTTATCCGGGACGACGACGATGGGCTCGAGTACGGCGTTGATAATGGTGCTGGTGCTACTTGTCGCCGCGGCTTGCGGTGATAAGAAGGTGAAGAAAATAGGCAAGGATGTACGCGACATGACGGACGCGGACCTCGAACAACTGCTAGACCAGTGGGAGGTTCGTATATATATATGCTACAGCGGTGTTTGTTGTTTCGTTGTTTAGATTTGAAATAGGAAGTAAAGTTAATTAAGCTTAATCTTATAAATAAAAATACTATAGGTAAGTTACTTCAAAAATCACAGCTGTAAAATAATAATTTGTTGAAATTATAAAACATCAAACCATAATTGCACAAGAAATTTAAATTAGAGATTCATAAATTATCAGTAGTGTATTAATCACATCCTTTGTCATGTGATAATTATAACAATTTTAAAATACTTTAAAATATGAGTTTGAAATAATAGAGTTTGCTCTAAAATAAGATCTTGTATATAAAATTTAAAATATTATGAGTGTCTAATGTAATTCTTATCATACATAGGAAGGTGATGATCCATTAGAACCAGATGAGCTTCCAGAACATCTTCGGCCTCAACCAAAAATTGACTTTTCAAAGGTAAACATATGAGCTCTAAAAAATTAAACTAATAAATTATAATCTTTAAAATATTTATCTTATTTTACACCTTTTTTAGTTGGATATGTCAAATCCAGATAATATTCTGAAAATGTCAAAGAAAGGAAAAAGTATTATGATGTTTGTAGATGTCAAATCAGAATTAACAGAATCAGAGGCTGACAGTATTTTACGTATTTGGCAAAGTAGCCTTCAAAATAATCATATAGTTGCCGAGAGGTATATATATTTTTAAACTATTATTTAGATTACATTTTAATAAGTAATTCCTAATACAACTCTTAAATTGTAGGTATCCAATAGACACAAAGCGAGCAATATTTATGTTCCGTGATGGAGCACAAGCTGTAGATGCCAAAAATTTCCTTATTGACCAACCTGAATGTTCTCATGTGACATTAGAGGGTCAAAACTATGTTGGAAAACATGCGTCTAAGGTAATAATACTGTTTTCATTTTAGAATCAAAAACAAAATGATACTAATTATAAAAATAATTAATTTTGTAATAATTATGTTCAATTATAGGCTACACATGACAAGTTAGATAAATTGAAACCAAAAGGTACAGTGGAAAAAGTGGATCTTAATGAGAAAACAGAACTGTAACATTTTTGAAAACAACTCTTTAATCAAAAGAACAAACTCTGTGTGAAAGACTACAAACGACAATAAGTTTGTCGTTAAAGTGATGTAAAAACTAAGTATAATTTACATTTCATTGTATATTTTGTAATTTCTATTAATAAATAATTTTTGTATTAAAAAGAAAATCATTACTATAAAAAAAAAATATCTTATTTTAACCATTGTATTTGATCATTATAATTTAAACCTATTTTGGCCAGATCTTGTGAATACTGATGCAAGAAGTATGAATACTTCTAAATTCAACAAAATTAAATTTCTTCAAGTCATTTTACACTCATTATCACTTGTGTTATTATTTTGTTATACTACTTTTACTTGTGTATGTTGAAGCACTGTTTAATGCCTTAACTTCACGCTGTAATTCTTTCACAACTGTTGCTAGAGCCTGTGGATTCACTCCATTCTCGCACAGTCGCACACAATAACTTAAGGTTGCTGGATCCAAATTAGTGTTGAGTATTTTGGATATTCGATAAAGTGCTTGGAATGTTTTCCTCGCTGTATTGATTTGGTGATGTACCGGTTCTGGCATGTTGGAGCTGCTTGGTTTCTTTCTGTAAAATAGGTGATAGGTTTATTACTAACAAAAATATATTTCTATAACCAATAAGAGTATTTCGACATCTTCCTGCTTTTTTTTCCATTATTGCTAAGATATTTAATGAAATTTATATAGCATTATCACTTATTGAATAATTATTACAGCTACAGCTGAATTTTGTTTTATAAACACTAATATACAACAGGTACTTTTTACCTAATCAAATATCAAATATAGCAAACAAAGATGCATGGAAACTCACCCTTCGTAATTTGACAGTTTTTCAAAATAAAATTGTAACTCGTCGAAATAAAATTCTCTCTTCTTTGATCAAGTTTTCGCTAAAATAATTCTAATCTGCGAGATTTTATTTTTGTATTGTTCTCTCTCTCTCTCAAAATCCCTATAACGACTAAATTGTCCAACCTATCCTAAACTAAGAAACAAAAATGGCGCTAAATGCGCATGAGCATCACTGAAACGCGCGAAATCCGATATCCGGAGCGCGTTTGATCGATTCGTTGCGAGTGTTCGTAGCAACAGGCGTAAGTAGAATTCGATGGAAAAGTATAATGAAAGTTATTGTGATAAATTGTAGTTTTAGCGATCTATAAAGATTTTTGTTGGTAAGTAGTTGTGGTTTTTCTGTTTCTTGAGGTAATGATATAAATGTTATTGTGACATATTAAGGAATTGATGAGTTTAACCTCTAGAAAATTTTCTTAATGTATGTAGGTACCGTATAAATAATTCTTGCATTGTGGTTAATTAAAATAAAGTTGAAAAATGTCGTATCTCGCCGCGCGGACGAAGAACATCGTATCTCGGCGCTTTTACGTCCATAGTACGTGGCCAGTATACGCGGCAAAATACGACGTTGTTCCGCTCAGCCGTCGATATATGCTTATTTATACTTATTATATACCATTCCAATAAAAAAAAGTGTACTCTAAATCAAGCTTTGTGCACGTTGTGTCAAAAAATACTGTTTGATACATGAGCGAGAAGACGCAAACGGCCAGACAAACTTTTACGTTCTAATTGCTACTGCAATGTATAACAATTTTTTTCTTGATACTTTCGGGCGATTGCGTAGAATTTATTTACAGTGACATTTTATAGTAATTTATTATAATTTTGTACTTTCAGGAAAAAATTTGTCTCGAATTCTATTAATGATTACCGGACATTATGGGGAACGAAGAAGTGGATTTAATAAGTCACTCTCGGGAGAAGAAACAGACGCTCCTCGAAAAATTCGACATACCGATCGATCATTTGTCGTATGAGTACATCGGAGAATGTAAAAATGCGAAAGAGCTTGAGCGGGTTGTTCGAATTTTGCGGTGAGTTAAAATTACATTGTTTATGTTGCATACAGCTTTTAATTTTTGTAGTCATTGAACTTATCTTGCTTCATTTTGTTA
>JAPYZO010003512.1:8470-34273 GCA_030522905.1 Torymus flavipes
ACCTATTCATATACACGTGATCTATACAGAAGAGAAGAACGCTCATGCAAAAGAAAATGACCTAGTGCGCGAGCCCTGATTGTCTATTTAGCCGCGGCGTGCGCACATAACCGAGCGATCGATCGCTTTTTAATCATCCGTCGCCGTTGTTCCGATATTAAAGACATTCGAAAAATTCAGTGGTGCATGCGCCGCAGCTCGTTAAAGTGTGTACGTGCAGGTATAGCTGCTGTAGACCCCCGTAACGAGTTGCAACGCTGCGCAGCAAAGCTAGAGGCTACTAGAGCACTCGGCCTCTCTCTCTCTCCGGGATTACGAGTCGCTGCAATGTTGACCCGGACGCATATAAGACCCGACACCGGCGCCGCCGACGAATTTCCCATCGATCGGAAGTAATGTCCACGCCAGAGAGATAGTAGTGTAGTGTGTGGGTGAGGGTTGCCAGGCGAGAGAGAGAGTTCCTGATTCTTTTATATTTGCGATATGGATGTACACGCGGGGGTTTCTATGGGTCAGAGGTTCTCGAGGATTTCGGAGAGATAAGCGCGGGGGATTGGGATTTTTCGGAAATTCAAGTTTTCGGGGCGTTCTCGTGGTTGGGAATTGTTGTTTCGAAGTGGAAAGCTTTAGTTATTCATGTGTTTTAGGAGAGAGAGAGAGAGGGGGGGGGTGGTTCTATGCTTAGCTTAAATTTAATGTTTTCAATTTCTCTATATTATATATATTTTCCGTATATATATATATGAATTCTTTGAAAAGTAAATTAATAATGGCCTTATCGATATGCTTTTCCAGAAAATATATACTTTTTAGCTAAAATTATTTATTTCACCCATTTATGCGACAAATCTGTGTGCAGTTTTTTGTTCTATTTTTTTTTCTAAAAATAACAATTATAATCTGAAAAGCACGAATTAATAATTATTCTAATATTAATAATTAGATTTTAATAAACTAAAACCGTTCTGCGATTCTATTCCCTCGCGCATTCATTCTCGCATAATTTGATATTCTCTTTTCTCCCCCCAACCCCTCACATCCGATNTTTAATAAACTAAAACCGTTCTGCGATTCTATTCCCTCGCGCATTCATTCTCGCATAATTTGATATTCTCTTTTCTCCCCCCAACCCCTCACATCCGATCCTCTCTTAAAAAAGTGATGGATGATATCGGTCATCACAATAAGACTGTTTTGATTGGTTGTCGCTGGCTCATTTGATTGGTCTGCATAGAATAAGCGCCAAAATCGAATATGTTTGAATTTTGAAGATTAAATTCTAGAATTTGAGTATTTAAAACCGAATAATGAAAATACTATAAGAAAAATTGAATTATTTTATGTAATAAACTCACATTATGATCTTATAATTTAAACTAATTGAAACAAACTAATTTGATCATGTTCATAACCTCAAAAATAAAACATAAACAAATAATACGCGCGAAGTGCGTTAAATGTAGCTAGTTTATTAAAAAAATCCTGCACATCCAACGTCGTCATTTGAAAACTTACGGTATATACTTTTCATGACCCAGCGCTCGCCTCACTGAAACCAGAAACTCCCGTATATACACACTTCCCCACCTTGTATATACACACTTCCCCACCTTCTCTCATACACGCAGCGGTAGGTCTATAGCTCCTTTATCCTCCTTACCTGCGCGGCATGTTTTTCTTCTCTCCCCGAGAGTTTCGAGAGTGAGTTTGCCAGCCTCGCGTGGAAATTTCCCTCATTTTTCAATTTATATACGAATTGAAAGAGAGTCAGCATAATGCAGCGACTCAGCAGTCTCTCCCTTTCACTCTGTTTCAACCGGGAAGGAGCTAGGGTGTGCGCGCGCGCGCTGCCGTGTGTATAGGTTTCCGGGCGATGTGAAGGATTACAATGGTCGGGGATCGATATTTAAGAGAGGAGAGGGAGAAAGTGACGTTTGGTATGCATGAGCGTTGCGTTGCGCGAGCATGACCAAGGAATTTCCAATTAAAATGCAAGATTGTTGGTCCGCGGGCGCGGTTTATTGTTTGCTTGAATTTGCATTCGACACATGCGTGGTATGAAAAAGGTGTGCCGGGGAAATGCGCTGGAAGAATGCGGAATTGCGGAGTGTTTGTGTATATAACATTGCTGGAATCATCGATAAGTTTTTTTTTATCATTTTAAACATAACAGAAAGAAATTATTTTACTTGGGTGTACAAGTGGCACAAATTTCATATTTCGTCGTTCGGTTTAAATTTGTTTTTTAAATAATTATTTGGTAGAATCTGGCTATAAAGAGTATAAATTACATTTATCATTGCTCAAGGTAAATAATTTCTTATCAAGAAATCCATTTAAGCGATAAGTTGCCATCAGCAAATCCTATTTTCACAAATGAAACTGTAGCGATGGGAACATCTCAAATGTTCCAAGTATAGCTACTGGAAATTTCATGAATATTATTATACGGAACAGTTAAAAATATCTTGATACGAAACGTCGAAATTTTAATAAAGAATATTGTACCGAGAAAACAGTTCCATTAGCGCAATCATAATTCTCTTAACTCAACCAAAACATTTGTTGGCAGAAACGCAATCATCAATTAAACTTTGTAACACCAACAAAACTTTTTTTCCGCGACAACTTTCCCGCTATAAATACAAGTCTGAGCGGTTGCGTGAAACTCGTTACTGCGAAGAGAACTCATTGGTTGTTACAAGAACATTTTTTATTCAATACGTGCGTTTATTTGCCACCACTTTCATTGCTCTTTAACCATTAGCATAAGTCGTTGATGTATAATTTTTTTCTCATTATTGTTTCTCAATGTTATTTCTTACGATTCGTTAAAAATATAAACATATTTAGCAATGTATTTTCACAAGTAAGCAAGTAGAAACGTGCCAAGTTTTTTCAACAAACAACACAGAGCTTGAAAAAAAGAAAAACATACAGCGAATCATTATAGCATACACGCAATGTCCCGCATCCGCATAAATACTGACAAATGATCTCCTGGAATCAGAGCAAATTTTTTTCGCTAGTATAGTAAAGGTCAAATTTTTTAATTAAAAGTTTGCGGATGGCGCCAGGGGAAAAATGGAAAATTCCCCAAAAACAGTCAGCACGGCCAATCTGCTCGCCAGGGAATTTTTACGACGGTCCTGCGGGTACTCTACAAAAATGTTCTCGCACGGATTAGGCCGTAAAGCGTCTGTTTTTTTTTCGCTCGCCTTCTCTTTTTATACAAATTATAAGTATGAGTTTTCGTCAGCGTTGTACGCACGTGCGCTATTTTCGTAAGCATTGTGGTTTGTAAAATAAATTATGCAAAATGTTTGTAGTTCAGAAATGTGCGTTATTTTATTAGTCTGTTAAATTTACTTTTAAAATACAATTTTCATAAATACTACAAAATGTTTTAAATTGCACTTTTGGCTAAATTTCACGTTGAATAATAAAATTATATATCTTGTTATTGTTCTACAAACAAAGGTTGTAAAATAAAAAAAAAACCGAAGCAAATTCATCATTTGTATTTCTCTGCTGCAGTTTCTGATATAACTAATACAAACGTAATCGAGATTTCGAAGTTTACCTTCTTAGAAAAAAATTATAGTGGTCAGTAGCTCCCTTTGTTTCCGAAATCTTACCTATCTACGATAAATTCTGCTTCTATGAACATCTAAGGACCGAATAAATGTGGAAATATATCTACGGAAAATCTCTACTAAAAGCCACACAATAAATTTCAAAGCAAAACCCTATAATATCCATAACGATAAACGCATCAATTAATTCCACACTACTCCACGTTACCCACAATTCATCACGACATATACCTCACTCACCCTGCATTAATCCCCCAAACTGACCCAGACAGGATCCCTCATCTATCTCTCGCGCCTCGCGAAAAATAACAAACCTGTCGACTGGTACTCAGCGTCACTCGTCGATTAACAACCGTGCGAGGACGAAAAATTGGAAAAACGTGTTCTCTTCCTCCCTCGCGCGCGCTGGCACGTGGCCGTTCAAGTGCACGCGCACCTATACATATGGAAGCCGGAGGAGGGGTAGACCTGCAGGTCGCGCGCGTGCACCAGGGGGGCGAGAGCGCCTACTCTATCGATTCGCGGACTAGTCGCCAGCTGCTGCAGCGGCGATGGTTCTCCCGTTCTCTCGTTTGTTTGTCGGTTAGCGGGCTGGAGGATTCGGATGGCTTTTGGGGGGAGGGGGGAAGTGGTTTGAAGATTTGTAAGATTAGAGTGAAGTGGAGAGAAATGGAAAGCTTTTTGAACCGGCTTTTGAGATGCAAATTTATTGTAGAGATGTAGACGAGTGTGAGAGAGGTGGCGTGTCATGTAAGTGTAAATTGTAGCATAAATATAAGAGTTTGCTTTACTTGATGGAAAATTAGCGATATATTTTGTGTTAAATAAATGTAAGAATTATTATAGTAAAAATCAATAATGTAACGACAATACAATGGGCATAAAACTAATACTAGTAGTTAAAATATCAATGTTTTGAAATGTAAATACCAATAATTACTTTAAATTGGTACATAATTATCAAATAAAAGCAGAATGTTGTTCTTAACCATTAAGTTAGCTGAAAAACAAGTAATTTATGGTTAACATTTCTACCAGAATTTATTACAGACCCTTCAAATTTTTTTGCACTTTATGAAATATGTATACTTTGTCCCCGAGAAAATTTTGTAATGACAAAAATAAAGACTCGTTCAAGAAAACATGTTGTTTAACAGCTTAGGATTTTTATCACATTAATCATCGTAAATGTCCTGCAGGTACTTATTTGTTTATCGCATCGATGCTATAAATTCAAATAAATCCAAATTAGTTTTCGAGACGAAGCAAGACAAGTTTACCGTCGCCGTAGTTTTCTACCCCGATAAAACCGTTCTGAAGTCTAGAATAGATTCTAACGCTTTTTTTTATTAGCTCCTAGTCTGATAAAATCAGGTTCTAGCGCGATAAAGTCGAATCCGATTTTCATCGATCAGCCGAGATAGTTATCCGAGAATCCAGTTCACTTTTTCGTAAAATATTTTTAAAATAGTTTATTTATAGTTTACAATATAAATATTTTTAAATAGCTCGAGTTCTGCATTTCGTATACCGCGGTTACAGGTTAAGTTGAGATATCAGAAATTTCAAGTTTCGTATATATCTATCCCGGAGAATAATTTCAACAAGTCAACCCATTCATACCACTCCAAGAACCATCCCAAAACATTTACCAACGCACACATCCACCTACCTTCCTCCTTATCACAATCACCTCATTACATACATACTCACATTATAAACACACACACACACACACACACACACACACATCTCTTGCATCTGCTCCTGGATCTATACACACGCTTTACACACCGGGCGGCCTATGCGGGTGCCACCGCGGGATGCTGTGTATACCTCTACACACGTGTGCACGTGCCGATGACCCAATTCCCCCCGCGCGCGACGTAAGGGTCGCGGCTTTGATATTATATACGCACGCGTGTATAAGGGGTCGGTATCGCATGCCGAGAGAGGCGCGTTATCAAAGGCACCACGAGAGACGAGATAGGCGACGAATGCGAAAGTTATCGACTTTTTTGTGTTGCTGGTTATCGAGCTCGCGTGTGTATGTGGTGTGGTGGAGATAAGGGACAGATAAAGGTTGTAGCTGGGGCGTGAGGCGAGATGATAAGGATTGAGGTGGATATAGCTGATAGTACAAGTATATTCCGTGTAAATAGAGTTGTTTCGTGTGAGAATTGAGGAAATGAGTTTGATAAGTGTTGATAAGCGCCGTGTAGAGTGCATGAGATTTTGAACAATTGATAAATATTTATACATATAAGTTATTTTAAGATTAAGAGATTCAAAAATATAATACTTTTTGAAGATTGCTCATCCTAAATGGCGGTAATCCTAAATGTTTATTTCTGGTGATGCACTAATTTATGTTGACGTTTAGAGTGCACATCTCCTAGAAATTACAAATTGCGCACACGAAATGTGACATACTTTAAACATTCGTCACGAACTGAAAATTCAACATTTCACCTTGAAAGAATTATGGAGCATTCTTTAAAGCCTTTTGAATGAAATTTAATTAATAATGAAAACAACGAAAAAATGAAAAAATCGCTGGGAAGTCATGTACGTCACAGGTACTCTAAAGGTTAAAATCATTTGGTATTGGATTTATACTTCATTTATATTTCATGTTATTAATATTCATAAATGGACATTCAAAATATAACTTACTTTAGCATATGGTTAGTAGGTCAGAGATTGGAAAGTATGATACTAATTTCATTATTTATTCGTTCAATTGTTTATCAAAAACTTATGAAATCATATAAATAATTAGATTAGATGTAGCTTTGCGCAGGTATTGATAATTTTACAATTTCCATATCGGTATACCTTCTGCTGCAATTGTAAATAGAACAAAATGTGCCCTTCAAAATTACAATCAGAGAAAAATTAAAAAAGATTCCAGTGTTTTGTTAAATTTTTTTTAGATGTTTGTATCTTAGTTAACAATAATTAAATTTAGTTTAAAAATCTTTTTCTTTATTTGAAAAGTACTTTTCTTTCCAATTACATCATCACTCATATTATAAAATACGAAGAAGTAGTTGAAAAAAATCTTCATATTTCACGTAAATCTTGGCGTTCGAACTTAAAATTTCAACAATCTGTTTCCTAAAATATTCTAATCAATATCATCTGTATATCATAAAACAAAAGACTGTCTTATAATACATAACACTGCATTATAATAACTTACAATGCAACAAGAAATTTCTAGTATATATTTCAAAGTTTTTGCTTCAAATTAAGCTTTATGAACTTTGGAAAATATAAAACACACCAATAGCTTACTTTCTTTAAAATTACACTTTTGGCGCCAGTAAACTCGCGGGGATATCCGAAAAGAAACCGAAATCCGAGAAACAATCTGCAGTTCCGAATTTTTATATTTTCGGTCTATTTCCGTGTTATTTCTCGAGAAAGGGACAAAAACGTCGAGCAGGCAAGAAAAAGCATAAGCACTAAAATAAATGTAGACTGTAAATCAAGGGGGGGATTTCTCATAGCCCAGGAGCAACTGCTATTTTTACGATTTTCGAGCGCGACCGCAAGAGGGTTAAAAGTCATTCAATCTTCGACTTCTGCCGGAGCTTATGATATTTTAGAGCGACTGTTTTGTTTTTGTATCTTGAAATAATACATTTAACCGGTAACTGATGTAAGCTCATATTTATTTAGTAAATAAAATCCTAGGAGTAATTTTAGTGCATAAATATTTTAGTTATATTTAGTTACTCATTTCATCTAGTATATTACATTCACTTATATTGAAGTGAGATTTATCTTGGATGTTAAATTTTACAGTATATTAAAAAATAACATTTGAATGTATACGTTCATTTTCACTCAGCGTGTAAAAGAGAACTTCCAGTCGGCACAGAAATTTATGTTGCATAAAAATGGTCAAAAGTGACTTGATTGAAAGACAATTTACGAGACGTTTACGGCGACATTCGCAGCAGCAGTGCCGCTAAAAGTGGGCAAACTTTAAAAAAACGGTCAAAACGAAAAAATGAAAACAGAAATTTATTACTCCGTAAAAGTCTTTGAGATTTCTCTCGTGTGCGCATATTACATTCAAGTAACGTCCTTTTTACGAGGACTTTTTCCCACTTCTCCTCAGTCAACATGTAAAATTCTAAATTTTCATATTACACTCAAAGCCCTTTACACTCGCTACTACACTTCTTCATAGTTCAACCGCTGCTTCTCGTGATAACATCCTCGACACAATCCTCGCGCAAAGCCTGAACCAGTAGCGGAATAAATCGTCCGATACCTACATACGACATTGAGATCTCACTACAAAAGAGCAGCGATGTCGGAGGAATCCGCGTAATAATACTATCGCTCTCGCGACGTGTCGTAATGTGAACATTCCACGGGATACTTGAGAAAGTAGAGCAAACCAATCGAGCGCGGGACCGTAGAAGAAGTAGAAGAAGATGGAGCGCAAGCATTCAACAGGCCTCTATAACCGCTGACCCGGATCCAAGAGAGAGAGAGAGAGTGAGAGAGAGAGTATTCGCGCGGCCCGATAATTCGGGCCGACCGCCCTCGATGTTATTTCACGGGTTGAGGGGAGGGAGATTTGGAAGCTGCGGTGCTGGGTTGTGATTTCGTCGGACGATCGTTGAACAGGTGGCTGCGGAACGCTGTTTCGAGGGATTTGAGGTTTCTTTTTTTATTGAAAATTCGATGGCCTGTTCGGTGGAGCTGGATATTTCAGCGATAAATTTGGTACCTTTATTTTGGACTGCAGGGTGGTTTGGGTGTGTGCCTTGAATTTCAACTAGAAGGTCATGTTTGGATTTATAAGTGTCTTTGTCCTTTCCGTGATATTGATACCGAAAGTAATGTTATTTCCGACAAAATACTAACACGATTGCAGTCTACATAAATCCACTTTTATGTGTTTATGTTGTCCCGAGTGTTGTCCTTTCCGAAGAGAACATACATTTATCGTCGTTGTATCAAGAAAAGTCTCATTCCACCTATTAAGCTTGCAGAACATCAAAAGATCTTTGACCATATTTTCAAGTACCTAAAAAAAAAACTCGTGATTTTTACCAAATATTATGTAAAACAGCATAATTCTTGTGATGAGCAAAATTTTTGTACGTGTATTTGTAAAGCTAAAATGTAAAACTAAATATTTCCCGAGAAAATTAACATTTAAATAATGAATATAAATCCTTGACAGTTTTATCCAGAGAATTTTTCCAAGTTTGCTATTAAAAAAAAAATACTTTGCATTTTAATTTCCAAATGTATTAAGCTAAAGTAAACTTAATTAAAAGAAAGTCAATTAAACTTTCGCTCTATCCAATCATAAACATCCGAAAAAAGTGTTTCACAAACATTCGCCTTCGTAAGCAGAATATAATATAGCCTTCGATAAAAACCACTTCATTTCTCTCGTTGTACTGCAAAAACCTTTACTCTCTTTCCATTCTCCTATAATATTCACCGTGTAATCCTCGATAACCATAACAACATCGACTGATGTGACGAACGCAGTCTCCGCTAATACCACGCTACACTGATACACAGCCGCACGCTGTCTCTCCATACTTTTTACCTCATGTCCCTTTCAAGCCCTCTCGCACCGTCTCTCTGGCCGTAGAATGGATTTTTCGAATGAAAAACGATAATACGCGATTCCGCGTCGAATGGAAGCAGCCGAGTATTGTTTGCCCAGTCATCGGATTAAAAATGAATTTCATCGTTTGAAAGCGCGCGCGCGAGAGAGAGAGGGACTCGTTAAAGCTTAGAGAAATTCTTCTTCTTTTATTCGAGAACAAAAGCTCGTGCGCGCGTGCACGAGCACCTACATTTTTCATTAAACACCACGCGCGTCCGCGCACGAGCTCCAGCGTCGCAGTCAAAGTGATAAACGCATTTTCAATATTGTTCTTTCTTTGCCGGCAAGGGCGCGCGCACCGACGGACACCGCATTATTTCATTATGGATCGAGTTTTTTGCGTTCCGATGAATATAGGTAATTATGATGATTTAATTGTCAATGGGCGGGAGTTGAATAAATTAGATGGCTTTGTCTGAACACAGATGGCAGTATATAGAATGAGAGTGAATTTTTTCACTGAAGGTTATATTGATATCGTGGAATGGCTTGTACGAAATTAGCCAATAAAATTGTACTCCATTAACTTTAATTAACTCCCAAGTTATAGTTGTCAAGTAGGCATATCACATTTTGACTGTAAGCATTTGAGTATATTCAAAAAGGTAGTTCACCGTATCCGTAACATCAATAAACGAACCGCTTGACACAAACATTTGGTTTCCAACAACATCACATCGAGACCAATACCACACTTGTATCAATGAATCAGTTCACATTCAATTCGCCCCTTGGACTTTCACACCACGTCTCTTCAAATCACACACAAAGAATCTCCTCGCAGCTTCCCGCAAGACACCTACTGCTACGACAATCGTGTTAACCCCAAAGTCACGTTGAGTAAACGCACTCTTTTCTTCACTTTCTTCTCCACACCCTAACCCGCACGCGCGACTTCAATTCCCGTTATAGACCAGAGCTCTCGCTTTTTTTCGTTAATTCCTTTCTTTCGCGAAAGAAACCCACTCCCTCTCCGGCTGCCCGACAATGTGCAGAGAGAAGTGCAATAACGAGGAAGCAACAAGTTACCTAGCGGTGGCGCTCTGGCAGGAAAATCGGAGTACCGCACGCGATGCTACGTATATATATATACGTGTAAATGTATATAGATATAGATAGAGAACTGCCAGGGTGGTTAGACATCTGGGTCTACGATCTCTATGATTGCGCGGCTGGCGAAACGCGAGAGAGGCGGTATAGTTGATTTTGGAGAGTGCCTCGGATCGCTCACGCTTGGTTATTGCCGCATGCATATTGCGGCGAATTTGTGTCGCGTTTCAGAGAAAGTTTTACGGGGGGCAATTAGTTTACAGCATCGTGATGGCGTGCGCACACGTGGCGATTCAGCTTTATTCAGGGTGAGGAGGCGTTGAAATGCGTTTGACACGACTGCTGGTGCGACGTCTAAGCGCCTAATCAATGGGGGAAGGGGAAAGTATTTTTAGAGAAACGTACATTTCCGTTGCTATGAGTTGTAAGGATGTAAATTTTATGAGTAGTGTCAGTTGCGTTAAAATTGTTAGCATGTGTGATGATAAAATCTAAAGTATTGACATGTTGTTAACTTGCAAGTAGAATAGTAAATATTTTATAATTGTTGAGAAATTATCATCTGTCAGAAGATTATTTAAGTAACCATTATTGATTGTTTTAAATGTCATTTTGTTTAGAATATCTAAAGTCAGTGTTTGCAGGCCCTTCTAAGCCGTCGGACATTTTACATGAGCGCGTTTCATTAGTTATAGTATTCATTGATAATTACGTACGGCAATTTTATTTGATACAAATAACAATCGATAATATGAATATCATTCGAAAAACTGTAAGGATTCTATGGATGTACCAGTGTATTTTTATTGTTGTTGAATGCGAAATACAAAAGTGTATGAGCAGTTTATCGAAGTATAGAAATTCAGGAATTTATCAAGCTATTATCATTTATGAAAACTTTGAGAAGAATATAATGCGAATCGATGCAGTAACTAAAATAATTTCTTCTCATATTTCAACAATGCAAATCAATTCCTTTGCGCCAACAGAACATCCCTTCTACGAGTTACCATCAATGACAGTTGGTCGTCCAGTAACTCTATTTGTTATACTTTGCTCTCAAATGTCTTTTGTTGAAAAAATCATTAAACAGTTAGAAGAACTTATGTGGTCTACGCATTATCCAAAAATTTTGATTGTTTCTTTTGGTAAACTACCCAAAAATGTTTTGCTGCATGCTTGGGCAAGACAATTTATTGATGTTACTCATCTCCAGGTCATGAGCTATGATATTAGCGATCAACGTTTTGCTTTTATAAGAAGTACAATCGAAAATATAACTTTTTATCAATTTAACCCATTTAACAATCAATATACGGAGAACAATTGTCATAGCGAGGTACTGTGGTTTCCAGATAAAATGAGAAATTTACATGGCTATGCTTTAACTATCGGAATTTTAGATGATCCTCCATTTTGTAATGTAGTAAGAAATTCATCTGGACACATTATTAAGATATCTGGAACTGAATTTGAAATTTTGTACTTTATGGCTAATGCTTTGAATTTTAAGATCAATTTTACTCGATGGGTAGGAAAAAATGTATTTGGTAGTAGAGACATGAAAACCGATGAAGTGACTGGCTTTGTACGCCAAATTCTTGATAAAAAACTTGACTTCGTCGCCAATCACCGGGCACGACGTTTAGCTATGGAAAGGGATACTCTTTTCGATCATGGTCGAGCTCTAATAATCCAACCATTTTGCGCTGTAGTTCCAGTTATTCCCGTAGATAGCTTTTCTTTTCATACGTTTATTGCCCTTATAATTGGAATCATTGTTATTGTCATCTTTTTAACTTTCGCTCGTTTATGTCGATTTGAAGAAAAATTTTGGAGAGCACTTAATGTGTTTAACACGATTTTGGGATTTCCCATAAAAGAAACGCCAAAACGATTTATAGAACGAATAATGTTTTTTACTTTAATTGGAACGTCATCTATTTATTCGGTGCTTCTTTGGAACGGGTTCATGCAAAATTCTATGCATATTCAGACTGAAGTTGATTTTGAGGACATTGAGAATATTATTAAATGGCCACTTGCACTCATGACTGATTATGATACAGTACCAAACAGGGGAATTTTGGAATTCAATGATGTTAATGGCGTTGTAAAGAATATCACCTTAGTTCATTGGGGTACACAGGACAATTGTCTAAATATGCTAATAAACTACAAAAATGTTTCATGCATAATGGGAAAATTAAGTGGGAAAATGACTGTATTTCGCACCAACCTTTACAGGTAAACAGCTAATTTATTATTTTATAAGTACAAGTTACACTTAATTTAACCAAACGCACATTGGAAGCACATTTATCATAAGACATTTTTATAATTCAATTTTAGTCACAACTTGATTATAGTTCAGAGAATTCAATTATAAATATTTAATCACCTATATATTTTTTGTCAGCAAAAATCCCATTGTAAAAATGACGAAGCACTGCATTTGGAGTTCTTTATTTAACATGTTGTATGTGAAAGGATCTCCTTACATACGATACTTTGATGAGAAGATTGAGCTATGTAGACAGAGTGGTCTTTTGATTTCAAACCTCAACTACGATTTCAATAATTTAAAGATTAAAGTAGGGAAAGAAGAACGTCGAGCAGAAGGAAAAGAAGTGATATTTTTCGAATCATTTCAGCCATTTCTTAAATTCACATCTTTTGCACATTTTATTGCAATAATAGTTTTCCTCACTGAGATAGTGACTAAGACATGCAATTTAAAAAAATCCATACGTAGTTTTGGATAATAAATTCGTTATAAAGTGTAGATCACTAACGAGGAGACTTCTTGACTTTCAGCAAACGGATGATGATGATATTTCTGATACCTAAAAATGAAGCTTAGTACTCGGAAAAAAAAATTATGTTTCTTATATTGACAATAATAACTCTGGAAATATTGATGCTGTTATAATAAGTGACAAAAATCTATAGAAGCGCATAGAAAAAGACTTAATTTAAGCTTTGATTCTTTGTATAAAAGATCAATTCTTCAAAAAAGTTATGATTATTCAAAGCTAGAGCCAATAATGATGAAAAATCTTTCTAAAAAATCGGGTAAAAATAAATACAAATTTTCCTTTTTTAACAATTTTTTGTAACGCAGATTCCAAATTAAGCAGCTCATATGCTAAGAAAAAGGGTTCCTTGTTTCCAGCACTGAGCTTTATTTTTAGATACCAAAAATCACTTCGCTATGTCTCATTAAAATTAGTTTCCCAAAAGACAACTGATCTCCTTATGAATGCAATAAGGCGTTAATTTGTTAATAATTTCCGCATCAATTATACATTATACTTCATTTATGAGTAATCCTTTATCCATATTTTAAGCGCATTTTAAAATAATCAATGAGTCCTGTGAACACTAAATATAATGTAATTCTGTAATAAAGTAATTTACACTTCGTGTCGCCACGTGTTAGTTGTTATTTAACAGTGACATAGAAGACATTATGTATTTGTTATGACATACTTCAATTGATTTAGTTTTCCGAAATAGAATTTCTGTAATGTTATTGATTTTTTTAAATACATGTACACATTATAACGAAGGTAATAAAACAAATATTTATTCAATTATTATTTTAAATATTTTATGAGTGCAAAAAAAGGTTGTAACATGTGAGCAAATTTATGGCAGCGTCGCGACTTTGAGAGCATTTTTCTGCCTTTTCGACGATCAACTTCAAACCCTTGTAACTTTTGAAGGAATCAACATTTTTCAATTTTCAAAACACTTTCGTGAGAATTGCATATATACTCTACTAGTATTTGGAATGAACTTATGCAGAATGCAATGGACATGAAAACCGAAGTTGGTTTCGATGAGATTGAAGACATCATCAAATGGCCACTTGCACTTATGTCTGATCAAGAGGCAACGCCTATGGATGGATTTTTGGAATTCGAAAATGACGATGCAACCATAAAAAAGGTTCCTGTTATTCCGTGACTCTCAAAAGAAAAATGTATGAAAATGTTGATGAATTACAAAAATGTGAGTTGCATAATGGGAGAAATGGTAGGAAGGGTAAAAATATTTGCAAAGAACCTTTACAGGTAGATAAATTGGTTTGTACTTAAAATATTAATAAATCCTAATATCTTAATGAAATTAAATAAATAATATTAGATTATACAACAATTGAGTAAAGTCGCAGATTATTCCTACTGGTGGGTTTGCCGCCTCAGCAAAGCGACGGCAGTGATCACCCGAGGGAATAATCGACTTGGCTCTCGTGTTACATATACTTTTTTCCGACTCAACTGTGGCTACTTTGTTGACTTGAAAAGTGGGAATATAGTACTTTATTTCTTGATATGCAGGAATAAAGTATGAGAGGCAATCAAATACTACTTTGGTCTCACTTTTCAAGTAAATAAAGTGACCATTACAGTGGAGCTGAAAAGAAAATTTTTTTAGCGTACTCAAAATCTTGATTTTTATTTTCAAACTATTTCCATTCTTTGCTCTACTAAAAATTTATCTTTTCTTAATTATTTCTCAGAGAAAAGCCTGTAATGAAAATGACGACAAACTGTATTTGGACTTGTCCATCAAATATATTGTTCGTAAAGGGATCGCCTTACATAAGATATTTTGACCGCAATCTTGAGGTGCTTAGGCAGTCTGGGCTTTTTTATTTAAATATTGTATACGACATCAACAACCTTATGGTTCAAGGAAAAAAAGAAGTTAAAGAAAAAAATAGTCAAAACAGCATCATATCCTTTAATTCATTTAAGCCATTCTAGAAATTCATACTTATTTCGCACATTATTTCGTCAACTATCTTTTCTGCAGAATTATTTTTACATCGATTTAGGCTAACAAGAAAAATAGCTTTTATTTTTAGTTGTAACAGTTTTTAAATATAAAATATGTAGTCTTTTCCATAGTCGATATTGCATGTAATTTATATTTCAACTTTACATCAACCTGTAAAATAGACAAATATCAATAATTTTGCAATTATATAATTATTTAACTAAATAATTATTTACTGATATTTTTATGTTTAATACAAATAGTACATAAGTATAATTTTAATTATAATTTCATATTTTTCATTATAATTTCAAAATATTTGTATTGTTTGTATCAATCTGCAAACTAATTTTGACACTCTAATAATTATATGCGTTTATAATAAGCGATCTTCAAAATACAAGCTATCTATTTGTAATTTCATTCCACTGGAGTGATGCACTGTACGTAATTTTGCCTAATATATCACACCAGCAACAAAATTACATTGGTTTTGAAATTCACTGACGACTATTTATATTTAAAGGCTTACATTAAAAGAATAAATATTTACTTATATAAAGTACTTAATCGTTTTATTTCCTTGATATTTCTATTCAGTTATATTTACCTATAAATTAATTATCAGTCATATGAATTGCTCAACAACAATTTAGTATTTACTTATAAAAGGTTACGATTGACTAAACAATTTTTTTTCAAAGTAACTATTTACCTTTGATTTAAAAAGCAAAACTTCTATCCGATTTGCTAAACGCGAACAAAAATAACTTCGAACACAAGTATTTATGAACCGGCAATAAATTATCAATTCACCACAAAAAACCGATTCGATTTTCACTTCGTTTCCCAATGCTCAAGCGAAACTTGAAACTTCCAATCCCAATCAATCCAATCCGTTCTCTTCCAAGCAACACAGCTCATAACCCGAGGAAAATCCCCAGACTCAGAGACAAGTATAAACCATTCCACGGTAAAATCCACACATTCGAACGGAAACACAGTCGAGCGGAAAACGCGCGCGTCCCATTCGATTATACTTATGACCCGTCCTCGTCTAATATTATACTTCCTCTGCGCGCGCTGCTGCTGCTTCTGCTGCTTCTCCCTCGCTTCCATTTGTTTTCCGGAATTCTTGCGCATCCACATACGCGTGTGTGCGCCGCGGCAAATCGTGCGGAATCCCGCAAAGTGCCGAGGACGAATTGCTCTCGGGTATTATTGCTGCTTATTGATATATCTGCGGAGAATGTATCTGTGTGTGTTGGGGTGTATACGTGCGGATTCACGTGCAGCTTATATACAGCCGAGTTTATCGATGTTAATAGCGAGTTCGGTGGTAATTAGACCTATGCTGCGGTCGGGAGGTTTGTAACTACAAGGTGGTCGTGGAATTTCGTAGAGGGAGAAATTGGCTTTCTTTCGTGGGGGGAAAAAGGTTGAAATGGAAACTGGAGGGAGCGTACTTTTTTCTTTAGTAATTTGAAATGCAACGCTGAAATATGTATCCATTTTGAAATATTCCGTTATACGTTGAAAGGTATAGTGTGTATAGTTTTTTCAAACTTCCTTTTAAAATACAAAATTCATTATATTTCATATTTTATTGCTGGGAGCATACAAATTTTCTGTTATTCCGGGAAGTACATTTTTACGTTCAAATTGTAAAAACATTCTGTTAATTAACAAAAAGATTTTTGACTTTAGTCATACTTTAATCAACTTTATGTTCAACTATAAATTTTCTCACGCAAATAAAACGTATCTTACAAATAAAGATAACTCAAATTTCCAATATACTATAAAAAGAACATTTTCCGTTTCGAAAATTTCGTAACGCATACTCTACGCCCATAGCCAAAAAAGTCGTCAATGAATATTAACGGGCACTTTTACAGCCCGCTCGCAAAAGTCGTCCTCGAAGTGGCCCCCCTTCGCAAAAATGAAAAAAAATATAACTTCCGGAACGACTTTTCCGCGAAAAGCTTTCCACCCGCAGCCGCGAAGCAAATTTCGAGAGAGAGAGAGAGAGCGATGACAACTTAATTTCGACCGCCGCATCGCTCAAGAATTTCGCGCGTAAAACCGCGGCGCATTTTACGATCCGTAAGGCGCGACTATAGCGCAAAAAAGCAGAATGTCGGCGCAGTAAAACTACTCGCGTATACGTTGAGGGTATATGCAGTAGAGTGATAAATAATTGGGTGCGAGCAGCGCGCGTCGTTAACGCTGCAGTGCGGGTGGCGAGACAAGGCCGAGATTTTCGGGAGTGTAGAGGATAATCAAGTTCCTTTGGCGAGGCCGAGTCGGTGGTGGCGCAATATCTCGACGGTGTTATTACGCGCGTGCGCGCGCTAGTCTCGGCCGCTTTCAGCGGCTGAATGGAGAGAGCTCTTCGGCTGCGGATATATATTGTACGACTAGATATACGCGCGGCCAGGCGCATCGGCCATTCAAATACGTGCGTGGCAGAGAGGAAGTGCGATGGAGTTGGAGATTTTATATGAGACGGGGTTTGAGAGTGTCTTTTGGCGAGGATTATTAAGGGAGAGGTGAGATGATATTGATTCTCGCCTTAATGAAATATTTTTTATTTTTTCGACTTCGTTTACTTTATAGTATACCTTCTGCCTTTTTTTATTAGTCATTATATTTATAACTTACGGTATCTGATGAATGTATAGTGTTTACTATATATTTATTGTAAAAGAATCACAATACATGTACTAGTAAATACTCTTCAGAACTATTAGAATTTGGAATACTATACTTACCGGGTGATTTCATCGATTGTAATAGTGATGCTCTATATTTAAAAATTTTCCAAACAGCACAATTCTATAAGCACCGCTTAAAAACTATTACTATATATTAGCACAGTAATATACGTATATGTATAAAAGTGTATTTATTCTTATAGGCAAAACTATCTGTTATATAATCAATCAAATAAATAAATAAATACATATATTAAAAATCACCGAATCATTTTATTGTAAAATTTATAATTATCATAACAATACTATCAGCTACTCAACATTCTCTTGAGAATGATTATAATTCACTTGGAAGTAGCTATAATTGTAACGAGAACGATAATACATATCTTACCGCACACATAAAGATGAAACTTATATCTTTCACTCACGTGAATTAACCAATATCCAACTGGGATAACCATTACAAAGTCAGACCATTCGCCTTCCTCCCTTTACAACTAATTATCCCACTCCTATACTCATTAAACAATCCTCCCACTCGCACTCAACGCTCTTACCAATTCCACATACAACCCGTACCTATACCCATCGCAAAATGGACAGGCGCACGCACTCCTCATGCGCCTTTATCCTCTCGTCCGATCACTTACATAATTTCGCCTTGACGACCCGTCGTAAATTTTACAAGCGCATCCAGGGGTACACGAGCGCCTCCTTTACTGCTACTCCCCCAACCCCCCGTTAGACGTGCGAGACGCTCTAAAGGCGTCTTGATTCTCCCACGCTGCAGCTACCTCGCGTGCGCTGGGTAATTGAATGGCAATTTGCAGGCGTCGCGTGCGCAGTGCTGCGCGTGCGAGAGAGGAATGTCGAGAGGAAGGGCGAGGTGCTGCTGCTGCTCCTGCTACTGTGTAAAGCGAATTTTCGAGCGCAGCTGTAAAAGTTTTGTGGGCGTAAGGGGTAGGAGAAGGAGAGGGTTTAGTGCCCTAGGAGTGGATGGTGCTAGTGGGAGGAATGGGATGAGTATTGGGTTTGGAGTCTGGTCATATGACTTTTCTTTTTGAATTCATAAATGCTACTGGTCAATTGGTTTCTAGTATCCATTCGTAATAATTGGGGATAATCGATATGCTTGAGAGGATGAAATTTGATACGACGATAAACGTGTGAAATGTACAAGATCTGTTATACCCTTGTAACTATACTTTCCCATTTATCAGATTTAAAAATCAGAATATTTCAAAATTTGACTTTAATACTCCTTGGCGTATAACATTAAAATTATCGGCTAAGTTATTAATTTATTCAGGCTATTGTCAAGGACGTAAAAGAAAAGATCTTTATTTTAATTATCAACTTTCTCGCGAGGAGCCCATTGTTTCTGATCCCGAGACGACATCTTAATTAAGACACTCAAATCTAATGAATTCTGGACACCGACTATGCTTAAAGTTTGTTCAAGGCGAAGGAGAGAGAGAGGGAGAGAGGGAGTCTTAAAACTTTTGCCTTGTATAGAGCCCCTCACAATCGTGGCAAATCTCCTCTCGACTCAAGCCGTACATTTAACACAACCTCTTAAGGTCAATGTCGCTTAAACAACGTAATCTGCCCTAATAACATCCGAAAATATCAAACCCCATAAAATCACTCATTTCTTCGCCAGCAACAATCTTCATTATCTCGCTATACAAGCCACCAAGAAACCATTCGCAACGATTCCTCATTATTAATCCCCGCCAAAAACACGTAAACCTCCTGTGTCTACGTTTAATACTTCCACCCTACAACAGCACAAGACCAACGACCCCGTGTAACCCCCTAAATTAGCGAAATTAATCACCCTCTACTACCGACAAAAACTTCATCCCCTTGCAACAATCGCTCTCCTTTACCAACGCCATCATCCGAAGAAACATCTTGGCCTCGTTTGCCAGCGGCGGAACGTGCCGGGAATGACCGAGACCATAATCTCTCTTCCTCACTCTTACCTTTTTCTCGCCTCTCTACACGTGTATTGTGTGCACGTGTCGTGGGGGTGTAGTAGCCACAGGTTGCCGGTTACAGGTATCGCGCGGATGTTTATGTACATGAAGAAAAATGATAGAACAGAGAAAGGGAGGAAGAAAGATGTAATTGCGCGGGGTAAGTGGACGTTGATGGGAGAGAGGGTGGTGGACTTGATTTTGTTGGTGGTTTGGGAGGATTAGGGAAGAGTTATGGGAGGTGAGTAGGGTCGATGAACGCGAGTGACCGCTTTGTTAAGAGACACTTTTGTTTTCGGATACGCACGATAATTAATGAGATATTTTTACTTTTTATGCTCGTATTTATATTTTGCACGCTGGTTCAGTACACTTCGTAATGAAGGCATTTGCAAGCATAAATTTGCCGTGCACTTTTTACGTCCAATCATTTTACATAAATATGAACAATATCTTTCAATTATGCAGTGAAACACAGATAATGCATCGAACTTGGCATATTTGAATAATGTCGTCATACTCATATTTTATACGCGCGATATTTATTATGTAATTTGATTATTAAAAATTGTGACATGAATACAATACCGCTGAAAATAATATTTTGATGATTGTTACTTATATTAAAAATTGCTTTATAATATTATATGCAACAATATTAAATACTTCTTCTCATTAAGGTTAACTTTTTGAATACTATACAGATCCTAATCTCATAGTAATCCCACCATTAAACTCCTCACATCACCGACGTAACAAATAACACTGGCAAGATGCCTAGGGTTGCACGATATAGCAAGATTAATTTTAATAATCTTGACATTTTCTAATCATAATAATTTATCGAAGTAATCATAATAACAGGTTGAAGAATACACTATATTATGCAATCTTATGATCCTTTACGTCACCGCCACCCCCGCGCCAACCATAACCACTGCAAACCGTTGACCCTTAATAACGCGCGAAGAAAGGACTCGGCCACCCGCGGAGATAAAGCCCAACACACACTTTCTTGCTCTTAGATATATCGTAGAGATCGAAGTCGATTAACCCTCTCCTCAACGAGAGAAATTCTCCGCAGAGAAAGAGTGTCGATAACCCGCCGGCTGTTCTTCCGCTATGTCAATCGCGTTAAATAATCCTCGCGTCAGCAGCCGCCAGCGCTTACACGAGCGAAATCCTTCCTTTTTTCCTCGTCGTCGTCGTCGTCGGATATGGAGACTTCCTGCGAGAACCCAGACAAAAAGAAGAGAGTCTCGCGCCCCTTTGCCGAAGGTACGGAGGAAGTTCGTTCGCTCTTTGAGGCTGCGCGGCGCGCTCTCTTTTTCTGCGCCGGGGTGTTTGTGTAACGACGTGCCGGTTTTATGGTTATTGCGCGGCGGAAGGGTAGAGCGTATATATAGCTGCAGTTGGCTGGGTTAATTTTTTTTCTTGAGAGTGGTTTTAAGATTGGCCAAGTTTCGGTATAGTTGGAAAAAATATTTGCTATATAAATGTTTTAGGAAAAGGGTGAAGTTGGGTGGAATATAAACTGGCATTGATTGCTTTAATAGTTTAGGCAACGAGTAAAGTTCATACACCGAAAATTTTACTTCACACATCAATTTTATGCACACTATTGCAGCAAAAACATATATATTTCTGTATATAATCGCATAATAATTTATTTTAGCAAAAATGTGCGCTTGAAAATCAATATTATCATATTACAGCCTACAATTTTATAAACTAAATATTAATTTAAAATGAATTTTCGCAAGTAAAATCTACTTATTAAGTACTGATATTTTCTTCCAATCTTACTCATATTTAATGGCCTGAAGTCCTTATTAAAAAATATTATACGAAATTGTATCGCTTTTCCAATGAAAGACACGCTTTCCACACCCCGTAGAATTTCGAATTCAACGAAAGTACCTCCACCGAAATAGAGCAAAATGAAGATTCAATTCTTCTTTCATCGCGGAATGGAAATACATTTCATTAAAAGCGAACGTCTTCCCTGGACGAAGGATTTGCGCGCTTATGAAGTGAAATTTAAAAGAGAGAGGCCGTAACTTTTTTACGGCGCGTGCGCGCCGCGGGAATAAAATTAGGAGTTTGGATGGGAAATTTTAATTGTACGGCCTCTCTTGCGTGTATACAACCCTCTTAATTCTGGCGTAGACCTCTTTTTTTTTCATCGGACGGATGTCTTAAATACTTCACGAGCTTCGGGTAATTGGACGTGTTAAATTGCCACTCTCGCGCTCTATACTGAGATAAAAGTTTATCGAACTTAGAGAGCGGTACTTTCCGCTGGAATTTTTAAGGTTAATTGACGTGTCTATTTTAAGTAAGTTGGCAAGAATCCGGTGGGTATAATATATAAGCATACAAACTTGCCAAGTATTTTAAGAACTCGAGGTATTTTCTCGTCTAATCTGATGAAACACGAACCGTGACAAATCACAGAGTGATGACAATTACCGATATTACCGTGCGGCCACCGCTATATACATCGTGTAATAGGCGAGAAACATGCAACGCTCCTTCCGACCGGAAATTTCCGTGAAATCCATACGCCAAGATAAAGCATCGAATTCCTTTGAGTTAATAAAAAAGAAAACACGTGCGGACGAAACAATCACCGTAACAGCAACACAATTTTCCTCGAAATTTAATTACTCCGGTCTCTCATTCTATCAATTACTCATAACTTTCGCCGTCGCCATTTTCCACATAAAGTAACGAACTTCGCAACAACCTCGTCGAAAAAACAAACGCCGCGCCAAAACAAAAGAGCCCATCCACCCTGTGTACGTGTACCACTATACTGTACACAAGCGAACGAACGCGTGCTCGCGGGTTAAAAATGCATTACCGCTAATTATGCCGCAAACAATTGCGATACAAAACAAGGAGAGAACGCGCACGAGGATAAATGAATAAGCCAGGCACCCTAGTAGCGGCGACAAATGCGTAGGACAAAGGGGAATAAACGCGAAAACGCGGCGTATAATGGGGAGGAGGGAGAGAGAAAGAGAGAAGAAAGCGAGGCGAAAGCGGAAATGGAAAATCGCGAATAATTCTCTCCTCGTCCATATGCAGAGAGCGAAGAGAAAAAAAGGCGCGCGCGCGCTCGTGCACTTTGTCGATCGTTACGGATTTTCGGGGGGTTTTCGGAGGCACCTATAGCCTTTGTTTTTGCAAGTGCCGGGTAATCGGTCGCGAGAGCGAGTGCGCAATTAGGCGCGTGTTTTGCGATTTTCGGGATGGAAATTAGAGTTGACGCTGCCTCGTTTATTTGAGTCGTTAAGCGAATATCGTTATATGAAGTGAATTTCCATGGGGCAGGACGAATATGTTAATCTATATGGTTATGTTTTGTAAAATTAAAGTAAATATTTCTTTATTCAATAGGAAGTTTCAATTTTTATTTACTTTATGCATATGTTACAAATTTAACTGTATACAGAAGAATAACAAATTTTAGTGTTATTTATACAATATCAGAGGCTACAGAATTATTGGCATCTGACATACTATGTCAAATGGTACCCAAAATCTCTAAAAATGAGTAATTTTATCATAAGTGAGAAGTAAATTATACTGATGTTATATTATTTATAGTATGAAAAGAATCTAGGAATTTCGTAGTAAACATTATTGCGAAAAACACAATCGACGAATAATTTACAATATAAAATGTAACAATAGTTTATACTGAGTTGTGTATAAAAAAAAAAAAGAAAATTGGTTCGAGAATGCAAAAAGTAGAAACTGTAAAAAAAACAGAAACAAATCCTTTAAACATTACCCATACAAAGATAATATTATTATTAAAAACAGTGTTTTTTTGGTACAATTGTCACAGCCCACCATTGATGAATAAATAAATTAACTTTAAAAGCTCGCATTTCATCAAGATTTTAAAGCTCAAATCATTATTACGCGCAACATTGTCCTTTCATTCTACAGCAAACAAAAGCCGACAAGAGCGAGCGGGCGAGTAAGAGAGAAAGGTACCCTGTTGCGCATTTCCACGTTTGCCTCCATTCCAAACGCGGGCGCGTGCGTCTTTTATGAAAGCGAGAATTCCCAATTAATTATAATTCCCCGTCACACATCAGTACTTAATTCACCTCTATAATTGTCCACCCCCACCATACCCAATTCCAATAAAATGCATCGATTCGTCCTAATTTAAACAAACAAACCCCCTTTTCTAAAAAATAATCTAACCCCCCCCCCTCCAAAATAAACCCTATATATACCTTCATCCGCAGGTCGCAAGGGCAAACTCTCATCTTCCCGCTACACTGTTGCACAGCCTACCGCTAGCGCGCGGCTGAGAATCAATACCCAAGCAGAGCGCGGCCTGCACTCCCCCGCTCCGCACACGCGGCTGCTGCTCGTGACCCGATGGCTATAACCTCTTTTCCATCGGCTCCTTTTCCTGTTGCGCTCGCCGGCCCTGCGCTCGCGCGCGCTGCAGCCGCCATCTATATAATTCACCTCCGCGCGCGCGGCCGATCCTCGACCTGGTTTGCGCGCAGGGGGCGACCAACGTGAAAATCCTGCGCGTGGAGAGAGAGAGAGAGAGAGAGCACGTGTGCGTGAGTGTATTTGCATTTTTTAGGGGCATATGGGAGGGCTGCTGTCGCTGTTGTTGTTTTGGTATTGTGGAGAGGGAGGGAACGATGGTATGGGAAAAAGTTGGGTTGATTATAAGGTAGTGGATGCGCAGGGTAGATGAAAATTGAACGGGGAAGTGAGGGGGATGTTCTGAGATGAACTTTAGGGATGGTTTTTTGTTAGAAACGGGAAAAAAATATGTATAGGGGGAGCGATATGCGTTGATTAGATATTGTAGAGGCAGAGGGGCGGCTGCTGCGTATGCGATAAATAATAGTAGATATAACAGTAGGAAGAAAAGAAACCACTTCCTTGTTTAAAAATTTATGTACTTCATTCAATAAACTCGAAGCCAGCTTATATAGAGGAGTGTTTATTTATTTATGCTTCGTTTTCGAAGTAAATTATATTCACCAATGTTTAATCGTATTATTCTTTCAACACAAAACTCTCATTACGTAAAGTGTCAATTTACACAAGTACTGTAATCAGAGGGCTACTTCTCATAACTATAACTCATCACAGACCAAAGATGTTCTACCCAAACTTCCCACTTTCTATACTCAATCATATACACCTTACCACTTCTCCACTCCCCACTAATTTCTTTTCTCTTCATAATTCCAACCAAATAATATCCATTTTCTCCCCACCCGCGCTATAACAAGCCGCGGGGCCGCTGCTGTATATAGAGAAAATAAAAGCCTTGCCTCTCTTTTACGGGTTTTATATCCGCAACGCATTTTTTTGCCGCACTTAATTGCAAGCTAACCGTTCACTGAAAGAGAAGTATACTTTTTTCCTTCTCCGCGCGGCACTACTCGCCCCCTCCACCCCTTTTCATGCGACGCGTAAAAGCTAATTATTTTTTCTTCGGCTCGCTTTTTATTTATAAGCGACGTTCCGCCGTATAGCGGACAGTTAATTCATTCCCTTGTAAATAAGAGCAAACGAGAGGGAGAGGAGAGTAGCGATATTTTCCTGTGCGAAAGGAGGTATTCCGCCTCTCCGACGCTCCTTGGCTGCTTCATTTCGCCTTTGAGAGATTCGAGTGAAACGCGATTTGCTTATAAATAAGATTTTCAACGCGATTCGAGGCAGATTTGCGACCTGTTTACCGTTAAACTTACCAATTATCCACTCGAGGTGATTATAAGTAATACTCAAACTTAATATACGCAGTTGAAAATTGCATTTTGTTCATTGAGGCAAACTATAATTGGAAACTATGGATGTTAGGGCTCCACGATATAGCAAGATTAATCTTGATATTGTATTGTCTTGCCTCAATTTTCAAGACAATAATCGATACAATATTTATATACAGTTTTCGATACAATATCAAGATTGTGGTGACAAGAATGTAAAGAATCTTGTCTCGTCTTGAAAATAAC
>JAPYZO010003513.1:0-13815 GCA_030522905.1 Torymus flavipes
ACAAAATTCTTGCGCGAAGACACTGAAATTCATTTCATTAAAAATGAAAGGTCTCTGTTGCGTTTTTAAATGTGAAAATGGAGTAAATAGCGGACACAACTACACAAGTTTCCGAATGATATTGAACTGCGTAAAAAGTAGTTAAAAGCTATGAGAGCAGAATAAAATTGGAATCCATCCAATTGATCTAAAAAAAATTCATAAAAAATATTTAAAAATTTTTATTATGAAATTTACGTATTTTTTTCGTTAATTTTATCGTTAATAATTAGAAAATAGTGATTGTAATTATTAAGTAATTTAAAATTAGCGGGATTTACCCCTATGTCCTAGTAGCGCCACCAAGCGGTGGAAAAAGCCCCATTACATGAAATAATTTTTTTAAATGTACATTTAAATATACTAGCAAAATTTAAACGCGCTTCGCGTGTACTATTTTCTTTTTGGCTGTTGCGGCGTGAGTTCAAACTTCGCGCCAAGACGTACGCCCCCACGCGGTCTTGATTCGGAGCATTAACTCCGCAGAGGTCCACCAGATAGTCGCGGGGGCGCAAGGCCGCCCGGGTAACAAAACCCTCTCGCACGGACTCCTCGCTCTCTTTCCGCTCTGCACGCGGCGCCTGTCTGGAGCAGCTACATCTTCTACACGACAAAACTCCACAAGTTTGTATTTCGCTACACACGTGCTCTCTCTTTCCTCTTTCTTTTACACACTCAACAGAATTGTAACGACTCATTTATTTAGTTTAAACTTATTAAAAGCCCAACAGTATAATAAACCTGTGGACTTATTGTTTCAATTTAAACGCAGTGTTTTTTTATTTGCTAACACCTCTCCAGCGCTACGCCGATTCTGTTCGGCCGCATGACGTGGGTACGCCGCGCTCAATTTTGTAATATTGCACTAAACGGAATTAAGTCATTTCAATTTCGATTTTGATTATCAAATTTGGCATTGTGGACACTATTTTTCACTATGATTTAGTTTTAATTAGTTTAAATGATATCAAATAAAATCAACCAGAAAAATTATTTTCGACTATGCCATATTTTTCTTTATTTTTTTTTAACTAACTTAATATTACCCGATCGGGCCGAAAAAATATGGATTGATAGGTGATTTCAAGTCCTTTAAGAAAATGCGTTTACATCCAACCAATATCCAAACGCGTCAACGAAAAAAAAAAATTCGATTTTTCCTTATTTTTCTTTATTTTTTTTAACCGACTTCATATCAGCTAATCGGACCGAGAAAAATATGGATTGATAGGTGATTTCAAGCCCTTTAAGTAAATGCGCTTACATCCGACCAATATCCAAACCCGGCGACGAAAAAAAAAAATTTCGATTTTTCCATATTTTTCTTTATTTCTTTTAACCGACTTAATATTATCCAATCAACTATGTAATTGAACTTGCACAACTTCAAAATGAACTTTAGATATCTGCCAAAGATACACTTGATACCCCTGTCCAGTTTCGACAGTTATGCCGCGGACAAATTCATTACACACACACGCACACGCACACGCACACGCACACAGACATTTTCTAGAAAACGCATATTTTAACTCAGGGAGCTCAGAAATATCGAAAATCATCAAAATCTCGGAGTCGAAAAATTTCACCGTTATTTGAGAAAGCAAAACAACATTTTAGCACCTCCTTGGCTCGGTTATTTTGATTTATAAGGGTGTAAGATAACCACTGGATTGAAGTATCACTTTTTGTACATCATCTCATGTCTCACACCGCTGCTCTGGAACGCTTTGACCAAAATGAACGAGAGAGTGGGGAAAATCTTGTTTATATATGAATAGCTTCATGTAAAAAGTGACCAAAGTCCATTTAGACGATTTTGAGAAATACGAAAAAAACTATGTAGCAACTCTGTCGTCAATGATTTTTTTCTGAAATTTTGCACCAACCTTGCTAATACTGTACTGCTTAAGATAGGACAGAGGTTTTAGTTCTGTAATTTTCGGAGATCTTCGATTTTTGATCTTTTTATTGGTACGTAACCATTTATACACGCAACATTAGAAGGCAATTGTAAAGTTGAATTTATAGACTTTCTTAATGGGAAAGTATGTTACGCTGATTCCCCAATAAAATTGTATGCTCCAAGTGCTCGAGGCATATCTGAATCTTAATTGCAATGAGCATAATCATGAAGCAGGGACTCAATAACGGCTAATGAAAAATAGATCATTGGACTTATTTATCAAAACAGAGAGTACTGTCGAAATTTAAATCGAAAAAATTTGCTTACTACATCTACTCATGTCTATCTACCTGTATATAGTCGTAAGCACGTTCCGAGTTATTGATTGGGAGACCAACCTCTACATTACTTCGATTCAGGATAGTATTTTATTTTTTGTTGATGTAAATATTGTTATATATTTTACATTTGTAAGATATTTTTACGAGCGTAGTTATCAAAATCTTAACAAAAGTATACGGTTTTAACATTAAAAACTGTTTTTTTTTTCAATTCATGCAAAAAGGAACCTGAGTCCTGGGCTTAGGTCCCTTTTTGCATAAATCAATAACTGAAAAATTAGTTTTATATTTTTTTATTTGCACTACATAATAGAGCGCAAATTTTTATAACCAATCCTATAGTTATCTCGATTTTGACTAAAAATGGACTCAGGTTCCTTTTTGCATGAAGCTATTCATATATTTACACAAAATAAACGAAGCAGATTTGGAAAATAGACACCCAATTAATTTTTATTTATAGAAAAAAGTGAAAAAATTTGAAAAATCTAATGATTTACAGCGCTCCTCTGGAACGCTTTGACCAAAATGAATGAGAGAGTGGGGAAAATCTTGTTTATATATATTTACACAAAATTAACGGAGCAGATTTGTGAAAAATATTAATTCTTTCAATAATATACATCGTTGAATCATTTTTTAATGATTTTTTAATAAAAATAATACGTAGGAAAGGATATTTTCCAAAGACTGCGACATGTTTTCTGCAAGAAATGGAAAGTGAAAGAATTTTTGAAAGTGAATATGAAAAATTTCGGAAAGACTGCCTACATCATTGGAAAGCTAAGGAATAAATACGTCGGATAATACGTTAATAAATTTAATCATTGGGTGAAAGCGAGCGAACTCAAGAACATTTCGTAAAAAGCAAGCATGGACACGTACGAAAATTTTTACATGGTACTGTCTAGCAATAGCAGTATGTCTTACTTTCCCGATAACACGACTAGCTGTCTTACGACGTACTTACCGAGAAAGATCAAATTACACGGTGACTGGCTCGTCTCACGTGCCCTGAAGTGTCGTGCATTTTCAAGAGGCGGATGCATTCTACAAGTTTGTCACGGACGCCGGGCGGGCTGTCATAGAGAACAAATATTGTAAAATTGTAATTATGTAATATTCCCGTTGGAATTTATGACTCACTCGTCGAGCTGGCGGATGCAATAAACAATTCTAATGAAACGTATCGTCATCAAATGCTCGAACCCATAAAAGCATGTCGAGGCTATTACGCGATAAGACGGAAGTGTGACTGTTCGCAGGTACACGTGACTCATTTCAACGAAAAAATTCGTCGTACATTTGAGTTCGATGACACTCCTGAAAAACAAAAAATGCCTTTTACGATTCTAAACGATGAGGGTAAAAGACACGTAGTTGCTAAGAGGCCTGCATCGCTCTCTCAAGCCATTCCAGACCAGCTGACTGTTCACACAGACATATGCGAACCTTAAACAGTGGGAGATACCCAGACGGCGCTCTTGCGTCGTTTCTATGGATACCTCTAAATTCAGATACTCACTACATACCGCTACTCTGTCACAATTTCAATAATGTTATTATAAATATAAGAGATCAGCACGTACAACGCATACCATTCTACCATCATTACTAGGGCAGTAGATAAGGAGACGTTGCGCGCAGGTATAAATATCCTCGACGACGTTGCCAACACTGGGGTCAATTTCAAGGAAGCTGTAAAAATGAGGACATGAACGACTCAGGCTATAAAACCACTAGACGCACCAAATGTTGACGATAGTCGAGAAAGGCACACAGCACTGTACGCAGCAAATGTGGCAAACGCAAAAGGGTCGTAAAAACAGCAGGTGGACGAAAATCACGCAAAAGTGGTAGTTAAAGCAAAAAACACCAAGTTTTTGAAGTGTTAGTGATATTTTTGGGCCAAAGTAAATAGAAAAAAATGTCTTTCTTATCCGATCGAATTTGCCGTACCCAGTGCCAGTGATCATTACATCGATCTCACCCATACCATGTTGTACGTAAAGGCGCAGATACTACCGGTCGCTGATCTCGACGGAAATTAAAAAGTTACATGCGTGAACAACGTTCTTTACTCAATGTTTAATCAAATCGATATTTTTCTCAATCAAAAACTTGCTTCGCCCCCGAACAATGCGTATCCATACAGAGCTTACATCGAGTCACTCTCGAGTTATTAACCGATAGCCAAAGAGTCTCATCTGAACTCTAGCCTCTGGTACGATGACGTCGCGGGTTGTTAAAGACATTGGACATGATCGGTCTGCACTGCGACTTGTTTAATCAAGATAAAATGCTTATCAATGGTGTCGAAATGTGAGTACGGCTAGTGCGGAGTAAAGATGTCCTTTGTCTGATGGATAGCATAGATGACCGTCAATTTAGTTTAAGGTTAAAAGAAGCCATGCTCATTATTCGCAGCGTGAAAATAAATCCTGGTATTTTAATTGATCACGCCAATATTTTTTCCAAGACAACAGCCAAGTGTCCCATTACACGCGTCAAGCCAACACTCTTACGCTTCATGCCGGTATACACGGCGATAGTATCGATAATGCAATTCTAGGACAACTGCCGAAATGATTAATCATAGGTTTCGTAGATAACAGGGCGTTCAATGGGAATCGCCGCCTTAATCCTTTCAACTTTCAACATTTCAACAAAAATTACCTCTCCCCGTACGTTGACAGCGTACAAATTCTGAGTAAACCGTTACAGCCAGGCTTTACCGGAAACAACGAATCGTTTATCGAAGCCTTTCAAACACTACTTGGGCACCGGTATACATTTTCTCAATGGGGACCTGGGCATAAACAGAACAATTTATTCACACAGCTTTCGATCTCACATCTGACTTATCGGCTCACTGTCACACGCATTGGAACCTGGTTCGCTCGCGCAGAATACGTATCGAAGTAGGCCTCGAAGTGTCAGCGGTGACTACGATAAACTCCATTGTTTATGCAGAATACGATAACATTCTCGAAATCGACTCCACTCGGTAAATTTTATCGGATTTCAGTGCCTCAATGTTGACGTCAGCACTGTGGACGTCACCTATCTCGGCGATGGCAAGACCGATTAAAGAGTAGCGCTGCAGTCTCTCACGCCACTTCGTTTCTTCTCTCGCTCACAATACACGCCAACGACGCCGAAAAAAAATTTTTGCCAAAGGAGGTGGCGATCGTTTATTTACAGAAAAAAATTGCCGATCACTGGATAGTACAACCACCCTGCAGCTTCAACGACTTGCGCAATGACGTTCAACAATCCAATACTTACTGTTCCGTTGACATTCACAGAGTTCATTGGTTTGAAGGCGAAGTGAATCTTCATCAGTTGCACCGACATCTCTACAATATCGTCCGAGTATCAAGAAGAATTGACATGCACGGTGAGGAGAGTGTGTGCTACATCGAAACACTATATGGACGGCGTATATGTAACTTGTAGAACTACGATTCGCCCACATTCGGAAAGTTCAACAGCATTTTTCCAAACAATACCGTGTGCGCAACGCATTCGATGATAATGTATGATTATGTACCTCGGGAGTAAAAGTGAAGAATGTCCCATTCTATATATATTGTCATGCAAGTGGTACCTACTTTGACAGCTGTGGACTGGGTCCTACGTCGCGATGGCATCTCGATCGACTCAAATGGAATAAGAAAAAGCTGCAGAGGATCGATTTGGAAGTCTGCGGCGAATATTCTATTAGGTTTTTGTATTTGATGTGTAGTCGCTGTAGTTTACGCACTTTTGTCAAGATTTTACGTCAGATTCTCACGCTAACGACAAATTAGTAGCAAAGTTTTATAAAAATGCGACCTATATCGGATGGCTTCAACGCAGCGCTGTGTGTTTACGTAGCTCCTATCCGGGACCACTGTAGTGTAGACCGCTAATCCTGCTCTCCGCGACAGTTAGCGTGCAGACCCCAACACTCACGCTGTCCGGGGAGAGAAAAGTGGGGATACATCAGCGCGCAAACCCCACGCTCAAGCTGTCCTGGGAGAGAGGACTGGAGATACCATATGATCGTACCGGTATAGCGTGCCAGCCAGGTATCATGTTACAGCACCAGTGTCATCAAGTTGTTACTTAAGAGGGAAAGTCTGGGTTAAAGTCTAAAAAAATACAATTTAATATAATTAGTTAAATAAAATTTTTTTCAAATCTTTATGAAAAATAACTTTATACCTCAAAAATATACATAAAAACCCATATTTTAGCACCTCCCTGGCTCCTATATTTTGATTTATAAGACTGTAATATAACCACTGGATTAAAGAATCAATTTTTGTATATCACCTCAGGGCACGTACCACTGCTCTGGAAAGTTTTGACCAAATGAATGGGAGAGTGGGAAAAATCTTGTTTATACATGTTTTCACATAATAAGTGGAGCAGAAGTTTTGAAAAATTTGAATTCAACCGTTAATATCTATCTTAAAATAATTTTTTAATGATATTTTAATGATTTTTCTAATTTTTTCACACATTTCTATGTATAAAAATTAAAATTAGGAGACAATTCTTATATTAATCAATAATTTATCTTTATTAATAGATCGCGAAATCAACGCGTATTCATAGGAAATTAATCGAATAGGTCGAATAAAGTATTTGTTAAGTCAATTGCCATTTTAAATCATTTTATTGTAAATTGTATAACTCAATAAATATTACGGTTATTTGAAATCGGTTTATTTATTTCAAAAACCTACACTGTTACGTGTGCATAGTATGCACAACGTGACGAGGCGGATCGGCTTGCATCGAGCAACATGAGCACGACTCGACGAAAGACGTGCACCGGCATCGGTAGCTCAGTGGTCAGAGCACTCGTCGCAAAAACGAAAGGTCCGGGGTTCAAGTCCCCGCCGAGTCACGCCGTGCCGTTTTTTATCGAATTGTCCTCCATTTATTCATTAATTTGCGAGCATTCACTCGTAACAAAACCAACAGGAGGAAAGGTAATATAATCAAATAATCAATCATAAAATGTAAGAATAAATTCCTCGACGCTCGAGACTTAACAGTGGTTCCGGTACGAATCGATCGAAAGTTCGCTAGATCAGTTTAACCAAACTATAAACGTTTGAAATAAGATAAAATGAGCTCTGGAAAGGTGACGAAAATATTCTTATATAAATATAAATAATATAGAATAAGTCCGAACTCCACAATTTGCAGTAAGTAGTTTAGGGCATTCATTGTAAATTAATTATCAAAACTACCGAAAATAAATACGTACGGCTCGTCGAGTTATTAACAACAAATTATATAATAATTATAGCTGCAAGAACAAGGGAAAGGACAAAGTTACATAGTGAAATCAAAATATATTACGCGACAAATAATAGCGGTCTTACACAAATAAGAAAATTGAAAAAACCAATAAATTATAATTACAAAATTAACAATAATTATCAAATACTTTGAAAATACTTTATGTAAAAAACAAGGAATTGAATAACGATCACACGTGAATCAAGAAAGTAAATAATAATATAAAACCAATTGGTTAGTTTAAATAATAATTGCATAAATATGAACAATTCTGGACAATTCTGGGCTCTCTACTCTTTCTTCTGTACATGAACGACTTATTACAAAACATCGCGGAAGAATCGATAGTAGCATACGCTGATGACACAGCAGTAGTAACAACAGCCAAGACATGGAAAGAAGTCGAACTACAATGAATGAAACTCTCAACACTATTTCAACTTGGCTAGTCCTTAACAAGCAATCTTTAAACACTGACCAAACTTTTTACATTGAATTTGGTAATTATGTTGATAGTATACCAAAAAATTTAAACAAATATAGAAGGCACTAAAATCAAATGAGTTGAAAGCAACAAATATTTAGGCATAGTTGTTGATAGTGATTACGCCCTAATAAAGTAATTAGTATATTACGCCTTCTTTCATAGCATTATTTCTTATGGAATTATAGAAAGTTTACAGAAAAGATTATTTAAAATTATCAATAAAAACAAATTTACATGAGATAAAAACCCTATGAGCAGCTTTCATGAACTCCAACAGTACCACTAGAAACAAAAGTATTCAAATTCAAAGAATATATTTAAACATAAGCAATAAAAACAGTCATAAGAGCAATAATGCAATTTAATAATTTACGAAATGACTTAAAAAAGATCAGTAACAAACATAGCTAAAAAATCAAACTGAAACAATGGGTAGGAAGAAATAGTTTAAGCAACACTTAGTCAAATGATAGCCAAAGTTCAGTAATAATATAGATTGTCACCGCAGTAAAAAGCCCGCATAGACAAACATATCAACATAGTTGAACTTATAATAAAGTAATTGTTAATAAAAAAAGAACTGTAATAGCTAGAAAAATATTTTTTTTTTTAGAAAATGTAGATATTTCAATTCTCTTTCGAATGCTACCTATCCAATTAAAATATCTCGATCCTATCATTAAAAAAAAAAGCGAAAATAAATTTTGAAAAAATCGAAAATTCGAAATAAAACAAAAACGCATCGGCCCAATCAAAAAACGGATTTTTGACCCGCCATCACACAACAAAAGAAACGAAAAAAATGAGACCTGTCCGGTTAAAATTGACCGTGTAGAACCTGAGATCCAGGCGTATACACATACACACATACATCCATACAGACATTTTTCAAAAACCACATATTTTGATTCCTAACACCTCAGAACAATTATAACATGTTTTTAGAATAACTCAAAAAATTACTATCCCAAAGCCTCCTCTTGGAGGAAGCAAAATAAAGGATAATAATACAATTATTTTGCAGGAAACGGACAACATGTATTTTTCGATCACTATATTTTTCACGCTTTTTAAAGTAAATCAGGCAATTATTGGCTTTAATTGCGGTTCAATCGATCCAGCAGTGTCAACATATTCCTTGGTGCAGGGAAAAAGCTATGGTATTCGTTTTGCATCACAAGGTGGTCTTGAAAATTCACGACAGTACTGTGGTGTAAAGTACTAACTTCCGTAGAATAAAAATATTCCCATATTGGTGTATATTTTACGCCACAAATCACTGGTGTCTAGCAAACCCGTCCGTGGTGTGAAATCACTACCACACTAAGACTTGCTCACTCTCAAAAGTATCGTGGTACTAGATAGACTCGCGCATGGTGTAGAATCTCCACCACGGTAGGACTTGCTCACTCTCAAAAGTATAGTGGTGCTAGGTAGACTCGCACGTGGTGTGGAATCTCCACCACGGTGGGACTTGCTGACTCTCACAATGTTGTGGGGCTCGATTGACTCGTGCGTGGTGTGGAATCTCCATCACGGTTAGTTCTTGGTGCCAGGGGGTGGGGAGGGAGGGAGGGGGAGGTAGGGCAGCACGCGCCGGTAGAGTTCCGATGGCTTTTTGAGGTCCATGGCTCTACCAAAACTTTTTTAAGTATTTTGGACTCCTGAATCCGAATTTTTTTAGTAGAAATTTGAAAAATGGTCATTTTCTAAACAATAGAGCAATGGGTCAAATCTAAAGAGACCCTCACGTAATTCCGCTATTTAATTACAAAAATACCGGTGATTGGCCGTCACTCTCGGGGCATCTATCATCCCCGCCAATCCGATACCTTACCTGTACTGTCACTTCGACCTAATACTCCCATACGTATTAGATTATATGAGGATTTCCGTGTCCGTAAAATGATTGATTTTTATCTCTTTATTTTTCTTTATAAATTGCTTATTGTTGTTATATTACTTTCTTATTCTAATACATCGTTTTTTCTTAATCCACGATAACTATAATAATTCAACAAGGTTCTCTATTACTGGTTAGATAAACGAGGCCCTAAAGCTCCTTTAGGCCCTTTCTTTTGATTGGCGACAAGCGGCACTAGAGACAGAGAGAGATAGCGCGCCTTACGCGTTCTCGTTCCTTAACGTTGAGGTTGATTCACGACGCGAGCGCACCGTGCGCTACGATGTAGATACACCCTTAAGTGTACTTGCAAACGCGACCGGCGCGGCGATGTTACACCCCGCGGTCCTGCACGCGTGGAAACGCGCGGTGTGTAATGTCGAGTCAGGTGTCACAGTCCTAATGTAGCGGAAGAGTTTTTCGATACCTTGTCATGTGCGTTGGATCTATGGGATTGATGAAGAGGATGAGATTGTTGAATAACTGCCAGGCGTAACGTTATCCTCTTTGCCGTGGCTCGGGCAATCAGATAAGTATTCCTGTCCTTATATTATCTTTCTTTCTATTTGTTTTTCATTTCTGTCGTGGGCGGAGATGCTTTGTGTAAATGTGTAGTTTCTAGGTCGGTGGTGTTACTAATCCCTCCTGGGCTCGGCCGTGGATGTTTGAACCATCACTCCTTATTGCATACGACACAGCATTACAAGGCCCAATCCAACTTTCTCATACCAAGATGTATGTTTGGATAAATTTGGTTCTCCACACGGATCTTCTCCCTATATAAAGCTGACCATGGATTAGGATTGCAGAAAAATATATTCTGGTTCGGCTTGGGAATCTGTATCTCTGGCGGCTACTGTGGAGATGGTCAGCAAGATATGGGAATGAGGAGATTATACTTGTGAGTCGAGTCTGTTTGCCGTGCAGTCCAAAAACCTACTCCAAAAACCTACTTCAATCTGCTTGCTCCGTTTATCGCCAACCAACGTCAGCAGGGAGAATATATGTGTGTGTATAAGTTATAACTAGTAAATATTTTTCCTCACTTAAATGTATTGACAGGGTAGATTTATAGAGTGATTTCTAAAATAACACAGACCAATTAAAGGTTTGTTTTTGGGGCGGCTTTTATGTTTATCACTAACACTTGTTGTTATTGTCCGTTTGGGTGAGTTAAAGATTAGTTATTTCAAAATACAGTCAAACGCGAATCTTAAAATGTTACTTAAATAGTGTAAATCCAGCCCAACTATATCTTTATGTCAATGAAACTAATATATAGTGTACCGTCCAATGTTATAGAAATGTTTGATTTTATCTCGCTATTCCAATTGGTAATTCAAATATATTAATATTAGTTTATTGGTTCAATGTCATATTGTTTACTTCATTCGTCTAAAATGTTGAAATATTACAAAAAGGGAATTAAAAATTGATCACTATAAACATGAATGTTTGACACGCCTTTGGTATGGATTTATACTCTTTTCTTTATCACTATTGTTTTAATAACCTGGATTATTAAGTCGTATATACTTATGTAATTCTATATTACAATGTGCGTTGGTACTGTAAAGCGATATTTATTAGCTTATTATTACCCTATATTCCATAATGTTTAATAAAATGAGAGGTTATAACTCTCATATTATGCGAGTTTGTATATCGCAGTAACCCTCTTCAGCATAAGTCGCTTTATAAAAGTGAATGTTTAACTTTTTTGTGGTTATGAACTTCAAGAAGAAAAGGGGAAGTAATTTGGCTCTGATAAACTGACAGTATAAAGATCAAAATACATAAACAAAAAAAAAAATGATGAGAAAGGTGTTATTCTTCTTTCATATCTTTAACTTTCTTTTCTCTCTGTCCTACAGGGGGAATCTACGAGGATCAATGCGGGTTGCTGATCTATGCCACAAGGTTACTTCGACTACGTACAGAGATGGCACCGGGGGAGTAACACTGCCTCAAGACGACACGTGCCTTCTCCAGCTTAATTGCTTATATTTGAATCCGGTAATTATATATGCACTGATAATCTTATTTCCATGAATAGTCATTAAAAGTTATTGTGTTGGTTTTGAAGTTTGAGCAACAAGGGAAAAACAAGGTCTGAGTAGATTCCTTTCTTTTAGTGGAATATATCATTTAATTTTAAATTATTTAATGTAAGTGTAACTTTCATTTATGTTAGTTTAATTGATATGTTATTTTTGTATATTATTTCTTGTGTTTTTACAAAAGGATTTGATAACCTCACAATAAACTTTTAATACTATTCATCCAAATAAAAGTTAAATTTTTATTATTGTAATTCTATAAATTTTTTAATTGTAATTATGATTGTATGCCTTTATATATTATTATCCTTTTCCAGGGACTACACACAAGGTTGAGGAAAGCTTGGGAGTGAAAGTCCAGTACCACTCCAACTTCTATATATTTTTCTGCCCTCCGGCCGGAAAGCGCCAACTTCCCGGCCGCTGCGCGAAACGTAGTTGTCGCTTTCCGGCGCCGTCGAGCAGAAAAATAGTATACTGACCTTGGCCAGTAAAAAAGACTTCGCCTCGGCCGACAATTACATGTGATCTGAGACATTTCTTATTTTACTGGCCTAGGGTCGTAATATACTATTTCTGTTGTAATAGTTTTTCCAAAGGGGCCTTTTCTTGATATATTGGAGTAACTTCAATATCTGGATTTCTTTTATATTGATTCTGAATGGGCCTGTTAGTATTTTCTATTCTTCCTCTTTGTTCTTTTCTTTTATATTCGCGATAAAATATTGTTTATAATTTTGCACACTGTTTAATATCGAATTTTTCTATGTAATGTAGAAACATTATATAATGATTTGGTAATTAAACTCTCGAAAATAATATTAATCGGACAAAGGAACGGAGACACGTGGTCACTATTATTGAATTATGTTATACTTCTTATACTTTCTTTACTCGGCTATACCTTTCGAACGTTCAGACTAATCTGCCACTCGGGGCGCGCTTGAAGAGCAGGCACGCTTGAAGCTTCTCCCCGCTTCATTCATTCTCTCTCTCTCTCTCTCTCTCTCTCTCTCTCTCTCTCTCTCTCTCTCTCTCTCTCTCTATCTCTCTCTCTCTCTCTCTCGCACTCATACGTTTAAGCGTGGCCTGTAAATGTGCTCGCGTCGTGCAGCCCCAGGACGTGCTGCCCTCGGCTCGCAGCGGCAATGCATTTCGGCTCGTGGCACACGTGCAGTGGCAAGTTGTTGCTGCGCGGTCAGCATTTCGCTGCGCTACCTCTCCCCAACGCGTGATCGGAAGAAGGTGTTATTTTTCATCAGCGCACATTCTTTTCCTTCTCTTTCGGCCCGTTATTTTAGTTTGAATTAATCAGAATAAAAGTGAAGATAATTTCGTAACGTAAAAAGAGCAAAATTAATTTTATCGATCTGAAAAAAATATAGACGTATTCTTTGGTTCATTTCTAGCAAAAAAGGTCCTTACATATTTTAACGTCCGATCTATCGTTTTCTCATAAAAAGCTATCGAAGTTTTGAAAAATGGCATTTTGCTTCCTCCTAGAGGAAGCTTTGTAATAGTAATTTTTTGAGTTGTTCTAAAAACATGTTATAATTGTTCCCCGAGGTGTTAGGAATCAAAATACATGGTTTTTGAAAAAGTCTGTATGGATGTGTGTGTGTGTGTGTGTGTTTTTTTCGTGGGGGGGGAGGGGAAATCTTCGAAAGACGTTGTGCCGTATTCCCCTCAGCATGGAATAGCCGAGGAACCTACCGACTAAAACCCCTCCTCCTCTTTCGCCTGCGATCATTTTCCCCCGCGGAACTACCGTTAGGTAT
>JAPYZO010003514.1:0-18931 GCA_030522905.1 Torymus flavipes
CTCTCTCTCTCTCTTTCTCTCTCTCTCTCTTTCTTGCTCTCCCTTTCGCCCTATGTGAGATTTACGATTAGGCCGCAATTTCGACTCTACGCGGACTCTGTCTCACTCAGAAAGCTCGAACGTGGCGATGAGGCTCCAATGTTTTCGGTATATTATATTTCCTGTTTTCCTCTCCTCGCTTGTTTGTTTGCCCCGGCGTGCGGTTGTCCCCCTCGCGGATTCTAACTCTATAAACGAGCGTGTCTATTATAGAATTCTTCTACTATAAAATGTGTGATAAAACTAATGATGGCGTTCCTACTTGTTTTTGCAGACGCCCGCACATCCAGCGCAATGCCACGTGTGAAGAGGCAAGTGATGCTGGAGGATCTTGCCAGGCCCGTCACGCCTGACATGGTTGAGACAAAATTAGGTAAATGAAATGTATCTCGTCCCTCTCTTTTACTCAATATCGTCCTTCGCTTTATTTTTCCTTGCAAATAATCCCAAAATGGTAATTTGCCAAAGCATAGATCTGTCATTCAGATAAGTATTGACAAAGAATATTGTTGTTCTGCAGTGAAAACGGAGTTCGTCGACGTCGACGGGCTGCCGTACGACGAGCTACAAGCGCAGAAAATCGCAGAGGAGACGCCGAGTCCCCATCTGCAAGACCATCAGTATGGTCAAACTCCTTGTTACCAAGTGACGAGGAGACCCACACAACCACCACCTCGAGCCGAGGTAAATATTTATCAGTAGCCTTTTATTCACACAACCTATGCAATTTCAACATTATTTTCTTCGAGTTTTCTGCAACTATTACGTAAAAACTATATTTCGTTAAATTTTTAATAATGTGAAAATTGACGACCCGATTTGAAAATAATTATTTTTAACTTTTTTTTCAGTAATGGCCATTTTTATTCGTTTTAGTACATAATTTTATTAAAATATGGTAAAATATCATTTAACACTAAATATTATACATGAAAAATCAAGTAAAACATTTTTTCTATATTTCGTTTTTAAGCTAACACTTTTTTGGAATATTTTTATAAAATCAAATCAACTTGATGCTTACTTATATCTGACCGTTCGTTCTAAATTATATTGACAAGGTTTACTACATGTGACCTCCTCGTTCAAATGGGAATCTTTTGTAAATGCCTCATACATACACAACATTTTATGCCAACATATAGCTTCTAGTTATTTTTGGAGCTTTCTATAATGTCCACCCATTTCTTTCTTTTATCAAGCGACTCCAAAGATCTTATTGCTTGAAAATTCGAAAGACAGTTTTAATAATTTATAAAAATAAATAATAATAACATTAAATATTAAATGTTGTTTTCATTATTCGATTACTGTAGGTATATTATATATTATCTAAATTACGCGTATTGGGAAACCTAACCTATAAGACATTTTTGTATTGAACTTGGATATTAGTGTTGTTTGGCATTCAAAAAAAACAATAATTTTACCAAATTACTTAACAGAGGTATTTTAGTGTAAACCGTTCTCAAATATCAGTTTTAATCCGTTAAAATTCCGTGTATACAGATTGAAAAAATTTCGAAAGGCCTTCTAATAAAAAAGAAACAGATTTTCTTTTAGTTAGCAGAAAAGAAACGGTGTTGCATAATCAACTCGCAACATAATACCTACCTTCGATGAAAAACTTAGTTCAACAATAACTTTTTTTAATGTTTAATGATCTATACAAATAGTATACAACTCAACATTGCTAAAATCGTTAGGGAAAATTGTATTTTTCCTCACACCGGGCCGAAAGTGCCTCATTCCTACCCGGCTCCGAAACGGAAATATGGCATTTTCGGCCTCGATGTGAGGAAAAATAATATACGCTCCACGGGACTAAAATCGGCCAGCCCACATCTCGTGTTTGCCACCCTCGTCTTCGGCTTGGGTATCAATTTACACGAGCTGTGGACTGTCCAAGTTTTTTCTTCCCTAGGTGCGTAATATACTATTACTCTGTTTAAGACAAATATAGGTAACAAGATTATTCAAAACATCTTGGAATGTAATTCGTTATATACCTACTGTTTCTAATGTATTATCATTTTAATGAAATGTTCGAGTTTACAGAATTGCTTATTTCAATGAAATGTGGTTCTCTGTAAAAAAAAGAAACTTTCATCATTTTTAGCAAATCTATTTTAATTTTTTCTTAGGTATCGGTTCAGGCAGTCAAAAGAAGACTGAATTTGGAGATAGGGCCGAGTCAATCCACATTCAAAGCTCCAAAAGGCAAACGCAGACGATCAGCATCAAATTCGCATACAGGTCACACTCCAACAAAAAGTAAGAATTCTCAACTATTTGTATATCGATATACGTAATCATGTTGGTTGTAACGTTACTTTTGAAATTGCAGGTAAAACTGTGGAAAGGACGCGGTATGATACCTCCTTGAGTTTACTTACCAAAAAATTTCTCAACCTCGTAGAAGACAGTAACGATGGCGTAGTTGACTTAAACGTAGCATCGGAAAAGCTCGAAGTTCAGAAACGTCGTATTTACGACATTACGAACGTCTTGGAAGGAATAGGTATTCTGGAAAAGAAGAGTAAAAACAATATTCAATGGAAGTAAGTGATGTTTAAAAAGCGAAACAACATCATATTTCGATTACATAACAATGTTTTAAACTGCGAATTTCTTTTTCGAAAAGGGGTGGTTGTCTTCCAAGCAATCAAAGTGATATTATCGACTTACGGAGGGAGGTGGCAGATTTGGAGGCGAAGGAGAATGCTCTTGACAAGCTAATTCACGGAGCGCAAAAGGAGCTGAACGAGTTCACCGCTGATAGGACGTACGCCTACGTGACATATCACGACTTGCGCTCCGTGGCTGCTTACAAAGATCAGTCCATCATGGCTGTAAAGGCACCTCCCGAAGCCACTCTACACGTTCCTCAACCAATTAATAATTTCGGTCAACCGAAGGTTAGCTTTATCTTCTTGTCATTTCAACTTATGCATACTTTCTATATCACAATGATATAGATCCTCGTTTTAAATATCAAAGAATACCTTTTCATTATTGCATCTAATTTAAAGAAAATTTAAACTCACGATAATGTGACACTGCATGGCATCGATTTACATTAATTTCATACAATCATTTTAGCTACAAATACACATGAGGTCGACGCATGGCGAAATAGAAGTATTCCTGTGTCCAGACGATCCAGGAGTGAAAGCACCGTTGACTCCAGGATACACGACGACAGCGAGCACGACGACGACAACGATGTCACCACAATCGCCCGTGTCGAAACCTTCGGTGGTATCGTCCATACCCTCGGAATTCTTAATGCAAAACGGAGGCGACGTCAAGGTGGAGTCTTTACCTTCAACGGAAAATTGCATAACGTCAGACCAAACGATGCTCGCAGATCTGGCATCTGCTGGCATGAGGGACGCACTTCTCTGTGAATCGGATGACTTTGGTCTCATGGGTGGAGCGAAGCTTCAATTGCAGACCGACGATCAACACATGTCTTCAGGTTATTATGCATATTTAATTTTAAAATTCACAACTAATCACAAAGTTTATCTATTCTTTACGTTTGAAATTTATTCATAAAACCTGCAAAATTGTACTTCTACGGTCATCATACAAACACACATATGGAAGACGTAGCCATTCCCTGACGGAACTCTGACTGTGACTTGTGTAGTCATTATTAGTCACATCACAGGCAGAGTTCTATTTAGGTAATGGTTCATAACTACAAAATACATCAATGGCAAAAGGTATAATATTTCTTCTAAAAGAGCCGTTACGGTTTCATATGTAAAGTACAACTTGAGTGTATTCCATGAAATTATGCAATAAAAATATTCGAATAAAGTAATTTTATTTTTGTTTCAGACTTGAGCATCCTCGACTTTGGAGAATCACTGCTTTCACTGGAGCCACCTCTTTCTGAAAACGACTACTCGTTCTCACTCGGCACAGAAGAAGGCCTCTCAGATCTCTTTGATTTACAATTTTAATTTATCGGTATTGCAAAGACAATTTGCATCGAATTTTATTGAGTTGGGTTTTTCACTATGGAGAGTATTAACTCTGTCTTCGTGAAACGCAACTTTGTACTTAGTGGTACCTGTCCAAGACTCTGTGATAGAGTCATTGTCGTTAATCCGTTTTCTTCTCAGTTTCATCGGACATCAAGGAAGGCACTCGAGTCTCGATTCAACTCATTCCCCAAGTTACATAAAAAAAATATATATATACATCGGAGTACACATATCACAAGTTGGCAGTATAATGTACCCGTTTTTAAGTCGTTTTAGTTCATTGTAACGGGAGTAAACATTTATTAATTGATTATGGGACTAATTGCAAGCCTTCATAACGCAGCGAACGACGCCTAGGGCTATTTCCGTGCAATTTAGATTTGTGTATAATAGTACGATAGAAGGTCGCTCACGTATCTGAAACAGTACCAGCATGAAGAAATGCAGGTGGCGAGACTGCTAGAATATACGATTCTAGATTATATACTGTACTTTTTCGCGTGGATCAAGAATTTGCAAAGCATCTTAGATCTGAATTTGTAATATATTATTTTGTTTAATGTTTGCGCCTAAGTTTGTAACCTAGACGCACTGGATCTAAGACTTTGTAATGCTAATGGAACTTTCAAACTTGTAAGAAAAAACTACCTTCTGAGCTATTAATGGTCTCTAATTTCTTTTACCGTGTATGTATATGAATGTATGTAAGAGAATGTATGCGTAAGAGTGCTTGTATGTGTATAAGGATACACGATTGATTAAAGAAAAATAAGTCAATCAAATTAAATTAGCCTTTACTAGAATTTTGTATAATTATTTTTCGTGGATCGTTTTGTACCCATGTACCTTGCTAAACACTCACGTCTCACGATAAAAATACATATAAGTACCTTTAATTACGTTGACTGATTATTGTCCAACGCTAATGTTTAAAGCTCATCTCATCACATGTTTCAAAATAAACTCGAGTGTCGAAACTGGAAGTGAAATAAAAGCAACAAAGTCCCTTGAAGTATATCGTCAAGTATAAACGCATATTTAATATTGTAACGTTTGTCTAAGATTTATTCAGGACACAATGTCATTCTGAACCTGATTAAGGGGTTTCCAAAAGAAAAGTTATTTTCTTTAAAATTGAAATGATAGTCTATGTAAATTTCAAAATGATTTAATGATACGACATTTTTAAAACATTTATTATATTGCAGGTACAAGAACCCAAAATGTTTTTGCATTCAATTACAGATTTTTACTCGAAATTTATTTTTAAACATCGTGAACTTCACGGTACTAATGCATGTGTATTCTTTACATAAATATTTTTTATCTTGGAGAAAAATCGCATTCTAAATTATTTTCTTTGGGAATCCCTTAAGGATGTACTCTAATGTACAAATTAGCGTACGTCCAAAGCCATAGTGCCTACATTATAATGATCACACTTTCTGCAATTGTAAATACTTTGTATACCTACATATGTATAATTGTAAGGACGTAACGGTACCAACGGACAAAAAGATACTACTGTTAACTCAGTACGCTTATCATACAATGTATCAAATGAATAATTATTTTTAATTACCAACATTATTATTGCTATAAACATTATATTATTATTAAATATTATTATTATTATTATTATTATTATTATTAAATCATTAAACGAGACAATGTTAGTTTATGTAGTTACTTATAATATCTGTTCACTCCGAAGAGATCTTCATTTTTGGTTATTACATGCTGCTAGGAGTTTTCTACATAACAATTCATGTGTTCATAACAAAAGAATAATGCCTATTAAATTAAGTTGTCATACAACAATGTAGATGAAGTTCCCAAAAATTATAAACTTTTTACTCACAAAGTAAGACTTTGTGCAAATAAATAAAACAAATTCCACCTTGTTACATATCTGTTGTTTTAATTCTGTTACATCATAAATGTCATTAAAATTTCTATATTAATTCGAAGCTTTTTAGCGGAAGATCACAATTATGTTAGAGCATTAATCAAAAAATAATTTTACCAATAATTTATTTTATTAATTTGCACAAAACTTACTTTAAAAAAAACCGTCAGCGGCAAGTAGAGTTATATGTACATAGTTCTGTTCTCTTTCTTATTTTTTTCTAAATTAAATTTTAATTAAAAGCACGCATTAAAAAATTTTTGTTAAAATGGTTTATAGTGAGAAATTGTATGATATTTTCTAAATGATGTGTACTGGCGCTATCGAATTAGCTGTTTTATTTAACAAAGAAAAAGAAACCGATAAGTCCTACAATTGTTTTTAACAGTATGCCGAAAGTCGGCCCATGCAAAGTATCTGGACGGACCGCGAAGTTTCCGTCCGACGCTGTTTTTTTATAGATCCTTTTTTATTCACAAGAATCATAGCTAGTTTCGCTGCAGAATATGTCATTGAAATTTGAAATTTCACCTACGCAGTGAAGGAATGAGAAAAATCCCAGTTTAAAGTACCCAGTGTCTATATTGTATTTATTATTTTTGTTTTATTGTAAATTTTTTTTTCTCGTAGAAGATAATTTCTTGTAGCGAAACTAGCGCCAAAAATGAGCAAACAATTAGTATAAACTACTGAGGATCAAGAGATCAAGGATGCCATTTGTTAAATTTTCGAAAAAAAAAACAAAAAAAAAATGAACGTTTAAAGGGGGAAGAGAAATTTTTTTCGTTCATCGCGCGCATGTTCTCCCGGTTCGATGTACTCGATTTCCAGGACACACGAGATTCGGAACACTGACAACTCTACGAATGTCAAGAGCTTTTACAAGTTACATAAATGACTCGTGTAGTTCTGTAAATAAAACGGAAAGAAAAAGTAAGAGAATATAATCTTCTGTAACGGGATGAAAAAAAAGCTTTATTATTTTTCCAAGTCACATTTCCTAAAAGGCTTACTGTTAGTTTTTTTACGAATTATGGCATGAAGATATAACTTGCTATTGGGTGTATTAAAAATAAGAGTAAGAAAAATCAATATATTGTATTTTGTTTTTATTTTAAAAACTTTAAATATAAAGGATTTTAGACATTGAATTTGCGTTTTATTTATATAAATTTTTATTTTTATTGTGAAGGATTTTTTTGAACGATTTGACGAGTTAAAAAAATACCATTGGTATCAGACGTGTCTATATTGACAAACAAGTAAATTATATATTTGGTGTCGTCAATGCTTTTTAGTGATTTATGGATCGTAAATATAAAAAAAGTCTTGTTTACATTGGCATATGTTTAAATTTAAACATTATATTGAGGAAATATAAAGATCTAAAGATTGAAATAAAGAAAGCATTACGTACTAATATAGCTAGGTACAGTGGGGTGAATAAAAAAACATAAGCAATGAGACAGTTCAAAGAGCGACTACCTAAGTATTTTCCGTACGTAAGTATCTAGCTACAACATATCGCTAATTGGAGCAAACAACTGAGCAACTAACGAAAGAACAATAACATGTTTGCATTTTTCGTTTATTTCGCGATCGCTACCTAAATAATAGGTCGCACGTACTAAGTTATACTAAGTAGGCTGGTATAGGTACCTCCAAGAAATCGGCGAATGCAATCAGTTTGCGCGCGGATCACAAGCATCACGGCTCGAGAGAGCGCGGCTTGAGTATAATAAAAACGAAAGACGCGAGGCGATGCTAGCTCGGAAAAAACAAATCAACGTTCGATAATGACGAGAGAAGTCGCTGCTCGCGCGTCTAACCTCACTTTCGATTTGCGCGATTGCGATTTTCGCGTCATCGCGCGAGCTACACCTTATACCGCGCGCCTCTGTTGACTTTTTCGCCGCTGACGCTGACGACCCAGCGCAACTTGGCGGGGAGTTTGGTGTTTCGACGGTCCGGAACCGTCACCCTGCAGTTTCAGCTCTCGCCGAGCAGTGGGCGCGCGCAGGCCCCCGATCTCGCCTATTACAGCGATACCTACATTACTCGTAAGTCGTGCAAAAGTAAAAAACACGAAATAAAACCGTTAAAACAATCCGCGGTGGCAGCCATCAGATCTATATCCCACGCGGACGTTCAGGGCCTCAGTAGTCGTCCATATAACTGACTCTGGCAGTTATACATGAGTTTCGAGCCTTCGAGAGCTCTTTAACCTCCAAGTGACACCGCTGGTGAAGACTCGCAGGCGGGTGTATATTTTTCGGAAGGTCCTAAGTAAGTGCATATCCCTCTTGACGCGCGCCGCCGCAGCGCGCTGATCGGCGCTTTTTGCGCGTGTCCGTGTGTGCTTCGTCGTGCATTTAGCACTGGGTTTGTGGGTGGTGTGAGTGAGGCGTGCACGCGCGCGCGTCTGTACGTCGCGCGGCACGGCGGCCGCCGCCAGGAGCGAGAGAGAAGGAAACTAACAGCGCAGAAGTAGCATCAGCAGCAAGGCAGCCAGCAGGCCAGCAGCAGCCTTTAAAGAGCGCGCGCTCGCGTGGGAGAGAGCGAGAGAGAGTGAGAGAGGGGAGAGGTACAGCAGTGCCGCGCGCGCGCGTCGTGCGTAGTCGGACTACGAAGCACAGCTATAGAGTCGCTGGATCAGAGCAAGAGAGAGAGAGAACGCAGGACGTTCTTGTGTGCATGTGTGTACATATGTTCGTGTGCTGGCGCGTGCGTGTAAGTGTGTTACATCCGCAGCCGGTTTCTCTCTCTGGTCGAAGAGAGGTAACCTAACCGAGAACGGATCAGAAGTCTAGGTGTCCCCTAGAGCTGGACTGCACACGCGCATGTCCCCGTGCGTGCGCTAAGAGACACGAGGCGGCTTCCCCCCCATCCCGAGAGAAGAGGTGCCTAACCCGCCACCACTGACTTCTTCGTGACTGTGTGTATACGTAAAAGCATAGCTGCGTCGCCGCAGCCGCAGTTGCCGTCGTTGGTATTTCATCCTGGGCTCGCCGTTGAACGTCCGATCAGCAGCGCGACTCGTCGCACAAACAGGAGGATGAAGTGGCTGGACGCGGGCAGCGCCGGAGCTGGAGGCGAGCCGGCGCCTCCCATGCAGCTTCACCATCCCTCCGCAAATGGACATCTACCCACGGTGAGTACGCTACAGCATTCATGGTATCCTCTATGTTTTCTTTACTTTCTTTTTTTGCAATTAGATTGGGATCTGTGACTTAAGAATCAGTAAAACTATCAAAAGTCAGTTCCTTTTCTGATAATATTGAGCGATCCATGAATCACAAGCACTGAATGTTAAAACGTATAGCCACTACAGATATGTAGCGAATCTCTAGAATCTCAATTGTTTTTGTTATTGTTAACATTCTTTAAATCGTTCAATTATTTGGATTATTTTAGAACCTGAGAAATCAAATTAAATATTTTAACTACTTAGTTTGGTGTAGAAATTGGAGTGTATACAACTGAGTCTCTAAAATTAACCCTGTAATATATATATATATATATATAGCTACATTTAAATCTAGAATAAAATAATATTGATGCTTTGAAATTTTCCAATAATCATGAATTATTGTTAGATGATGACATCTATTATTACTTTAATTTAAATATTTACTTTTGATCTCTATACATCAATTTTTTTTTTTCTTTTTTTTTCTTAGGAATCCGAAACTTGTGGTCAGGTTATGGCTGGTGGAGATGCTGTACGTTTACCACCTGGCCAGACTCATCCTATAGGAGTAAATCGAGTTCAAGATGAAGCAATGGTAGGCTATGTATTTCAACGCCCAACTGATCAAGATTTTGGTGTACAAACATCGGCTTTCCAAACAAAGCAAACTCCACGAGCATGGGCTCTAGCAGATGATGGAATTATCGATAATGTTAGTAATGCAAACCAACTATATATACGCATATGAATTTAATATACATTTTGACTAATAAATTACTTTATTGATATATTAGAATCAAGAAAAATGGAAGTATCCTATGAATAAACTGGGAGTACCACAACAGAGTCAACCGCAACAGCTTGGCCTTCAAGCTATGAATAATGTACATATGCCATACGAGATACATCCAATGCAGTTGAAGGTATTGTCATTATATATTTTACATATTTGATAAAGTTATGCGTAGCAAACTAAACTTAATGTTTATCCTGTTTTTAGAGTGGAACACCAGGAACAGAACATCTGGTTTACCTAAATAATCAAATGACAGCGCAGCAACAAGTAGCTTTATTTCACCACCAACAACAGCAGCAGCAGCAACAACAACAACAACAACAACAACAACAGTTTAGGAATGGACAGGTTAGTAATATATAATTTATCAAGTTATATCTTTTCAATTTATAAAATTATGATACATGGCTGTTACAAAGTTAACTTTCCTAAGTTAACATTGTTAGTATTGAAAAATGAATTTTTGCAAATGGATTGAATTTAATAAATTGCTTAATTGAAAGAAAATTAAATATTTAAGAAATTCTGTATTGTAGACAAAATTTCAAAGCTATTTGCAACTTTTAAGATTTTTACCATTTTTATGAATAATATATCTAGCAAACCCATAACTTTTATCACCCACTATCGTCTGGCTCTCAGTAAAACCCCACCACCTCAATTAGCCTAACAACACTCTTAACTGTTTATTTGTGTAAAATCACAAGTATGATCTCATCCTGAATTTACAATAAAATGCATCAGCGTATATATTGCTTTAAAAAAGTAAATACATAAATAAAATAAATTTTCACTAGGTACATTAAAAAGATTGCCATCTGAAGGCAAGTTTAAATAAATTATTTTAAATTGTTTCAAAAGTTTTTTAATCCAGAAAAGTTAAAGCTATTATTATATATTTTGGAACGATTATTTAATACTCGAGAACTAAATTTAGTCATAAAATTTACATACTATTGAGAAAGTAGATTTATTTATTTTTTAATGTGTATACATCTAGATAAGATTACGATGAGAATTTCTGAATAAGTTTACATTTATTATGTCATAAAAAGTCTATTGAACATAAAACAATAAATCATTCATAACTGTTATAAAAATTGAATACCTTAGGACATTTTATAAATATGTACAAACAAAAATACTGTTAAAATAAAATTTTCAATATTATCTAGAATATATTTTATGAGATGAATTCATATAGAATATACACAATTTAAATTGAATAAGATTTTATTATACATTATAGGATCATTTATCACATTGATACTTTCTTCTTAGCCATCTGAACTAATTAATTTTAGATAATATGATACTAGAGCACATTCAAAGCATAGTATTATTAATTTCATTACTACATATAATTTCGAATATTAATTCATTAAAATTTATCAATTTTCTAAAGTATAAAGTATTACTTTTTAATTCCATGGACTCTGAAATTAATAATAAAAATAAAAAGAAAAATATTTTATTAATTAAGTAATTAAAGTGTATCTTACTTATGAATTAAAATTAGTGTTATCTGTTAAAAATACTTTAAATACATCTCAAATTGTACCTGCCCTTCATCTCTAACTAGTATGAAAAAAATTACTATTTTATTTACAATAAAGTATAAAAAGGTTTAACATTCTAATAAAAATATTTATGCATTCAATTTCATACATAATTTACAATATAAAATATTACAATTATTGCCATAAACTAAATAAGAATATCCAGGACTTATATTAAAATGAACTGAGGTATTGTGAAATAGAAATAAAATGTTGCTTTTATTAAGTATCATTTCTTTTACACATACTTAAATTAGATTTAAAATAGAAAGTGAAAGTGTTTTCTTACTTATGATCTTTAACTATGATTGTTATATTAAATATTCATCATAAATGTATATTCATTAAATTTATTGCTTACATCCTGTTGCTATAAAACTCAAATTTCTTATTATACAGGCACTCGACTTGAAACTTTTCATTTTCTATATTGCACAATTGGATTTGTGAGTTTTATGCAAGGATAATTTTACTCTAATCATAAATGCTGTTTTGATTCTATTAAAAAAAATTTATTTCTCTTGAGAAGTTAGCTCTGTTTTTACTATTAATGCATATTATGTATAGAAACAAGGAAAATACATTATTCCCTGCGAAAACCACAAGCGCTTCGTATTTCGTAACCCAATTTCATGAAGAAAGTAAGCCGCGATCGAGTTACCCCAAAATAAAAACAAAAACACGTAAGTAAACAAAAAAACAGAGAGAAGTGAGAATCGGTCGGCGCTGATCTGTGGTGGACAAGTAGCCGAACCGGCCGTCATCCGCTAAGCGCTCGCCGACTATTCCGAAAGAGCCCAGGTAGAACTAGGTAGGCCGCTCAGATAAAATATATACACATGCAGGCGAACTCTCTCACTCTCTCTCTCCCTCCCAGTAGTTGTACTCTCCGGGCGACGAGGCGAGGCTAGCATAGACAGTAGCGAGCAGCAGCGGTGGCGCCACCGTCGAGCGTCGTTCTTTGTTTCGGCGTGCGGCCACAGTTTCTATCGCGGTGTGCTGCAGACCGAGCGAGTGAGAAACAGAGAGAAAGAGAGAGAGAGAGCCAGAGGCCGGCTAGCAAAATCACACGGTCGCCCCGTGCCCGCGTGTATACGTCTGTGCATACGTGCGTGTAAGACCAACCCACACAGCAGTACATCTCCGAGAAGCAGCAGCCCTCTCTCCGTTGCCCGTGATTGTGTGTGTAGCCGCCTCCCCCGAGCAGCAGTCAAAAGTGCGGCACATCTCTCGCCCCCATCAGTGCCAACAGCTTCATCATCGGCAAGCACTTGCGGAGAGGGATACACGGAGCCAGCCGACTTTTTACTTCCAACTTTGCCTCTCCCACGTCGTGCCACCACCGCCGCTTCCTCCCTTTGCTGTGAACACAAGAGAGAAAGAGAGAGAGAGAGAGAGAGAGGGAGAAAGAGACGGCGCTATTATCTGTACGTATTCGAGCGTCAAGAGTCGAGAGAGCTCCTGCCCGGCTAATTCGCGCGCGAGTGGCCCCGCCAGTTGTGTGTGAGTCAGTGCTATATTGGAGGAGTAATAACAACGACGACGACAGCGTCTGCCTCTTGCAAGACAATGCCCGAAAATAAGAGCGAGAAACCAGAGACAGCGCAGCAGTGAGAAACAACAACAAGCCAGTAGCGGACGGCTCCTTTGCGTGCCTGTTTTTCCGTGGTCGTGTGCGGTTCTATGTGTCTGTCCGTGTGCAGAGGAAGAAGGTACGAGAGCGCGGGCGCGCGCGCACGCAGCGCACGCAGAAACAGCGACACAGCGTGAAAAAGAGGAGAGGCGGAAAAGCAGCAGCAGACGCAGCAGCAGTAGAGCCCTAGTGGAGGAAGAAGACACGAGCGAGAGCCAGAGGACGGAAGTGCTGTGTGAGTGTGTAAGCGCGTAGTGTGCGGACGACGTCGGTGCCGGAGACGCACAGAGAGGGGGGCAGCAGCAGCAGCACCGCACCACCACCAGCAACACCAGCGGAGCAGTCGCCTCGCGAATTCGAGGCGCGAGAGATATACGCGCGCGGCCGATCGCTCGCTGGTTCTGTCTGTGCGCTCGCGCATAAAGAGATACGTCAAGGCCCGTGAGCGCGATCAAGGAGGGGAGGTTAAGGCTCCAAAATAACCTCGAATAAGTGACATTTTGACAGATACGCAGCAGCAGCAGGAGGATTTGACCTGTAGAACAATCAAGAATAAGAGGATAAGGCAAAAAGCGCTTGCGGAAACGCGCGCGAGAGCGAGATAGACAAATCCCTGGAGCGGCGCCGCCGTGCAGCAGCGGCCGAAGCCGAGCCAGAGTGAGAGAGAGAGAGAAGCAGAAAGCGAGAAGGTGTATATACAACGCGCGGTGCGAGGAGAGGCGCAAGAGAGAGAAAGAAGCGAAGAACCGGGAGTGGGCAGTGCGGAGAAGCAGTGCCGGCTGCCTCGACTGGCGCGCCCCTCTCCACACACACGCGCACACACGTAGACGGGCGGAGAGCGCGCTCTTTTTTCGCGCTCGCTCGCTCGCTCGCCTGCTGGCTGGCTGCCTGGCTCCTCGTCATTTGCGATAACGATTTTTCCGCGCGCGCGCGCGCTTGCTCGCGGAGAGGAGGAGAGCGCGCGTGTGTCTTCCTCTCGTGGACGCCGCCGAGGCGGAGGACGCGGTTACCTCGCATGTTGTGCTCGTGCTTCTACTACCGCCTCGTCCTCGCGTGTGACGCCGCCGTGCCGCATCGACGATCAGTGCACCAGTGCTTGCCTCAGTGTTGTTTGTGAATTGGGATACGAAGAGAGAGAGAGCGAGAGAAAGCGAGAAGCACAAAGACGGGGGCTGCCTCATCGGCGCCGCGCTCGCTGATTGCTGAGAAGGAGGAGGAAGGGGAGGCGTAGGATTTTTTTATCGTCAAACGTGCTGTCGTCGCGGCTGCTCACAGTCGGGACGACTCAGGGCGGTCCAAGGGTGAATTTCGAGGAGGTGACGCGACTGGATAGAGCATTGGAGACGGTGGAGAGTTACACAGGCGGCTGGATGAAGCCGCCGGGGGATCTGTTTCTCTACTGCGACATGAAAGATCTGGGAGCTGACATGGTACTACTCGTCACTCTTTTTTCTCTTACATTTTATTGCTCTTTTCCCCACTACATTATGCTCTTTCCCCCTCTCCCCTGCGTGCTTTACCCGTATATAGCGATGAATCCTGGATATTGCTGAAGTAAAATTGAAATTAAGAATTTGAATGGTTTTTTACTTTTTATTTTTAGCAAAGAAAGCATTTTTCTCTTATTTCTTTTCATCCCACATGTTATCCATTGTCTTGGAACTCGTCTCTGTATTGAAATACTTAAACACGCCCTTTTCCCGACTACTAGTCGTGTGGGCGAGAGAACGCCCGCGTTAAATCGCTGTTTACGAAACGCGATGTAAACGATTATATAGAAGAAATTCCGTTCTTTTCGGAACAACGCGCGATTTATCGTTGCGCCAGTGACGTTGATATTATATAGACATATCGTAGTTGCATAAAAATCCTTACTAGCTTCACGTCATAAAGGTATTACGTATCTATCGCGCATTTTTATTTAAAACATGGCTTTCTCTACGCGCCTGCAATGTACTTTTTTTTCTTCCCCGCTAGCGCAAATGTTTAAATGTACAATGAATCGCGCGTGCGCGAATTGTTTTCTGGCCACTTCTCGCGCGGCGTTTTTAAAGATAAGATTTTTTTTTAAAGCAAACATGCCTTGAATATTCATTATGAGATTTTACCAAGCTTACTGAGTTATGGCGCGCGTGTCACCTGAAATTCTTGTCTCGTCAATAAGATCTCTTGTCGATGCGTGTCTATCAGCAATGTATATATATTCTAATAAAACGATGAGTTGCGGTCGAGATGCCATTCTGTACACTAAAACCGGAAAAATATTTCGTCTTCTGAATAGTACTTATTCTCAATCGCGTTTTTTACTGTTTTTCATTTATATTTTATTATTGAGCAGAGGGAAAAAAAGGAACGATTATAAATAATCGTGAGGGTTATCCTGCTCCGAGAATATCAATGATTCACATTTATCAACATCAGAATAAACAATGGTCAAAATAGAATTTTAATTTAATATCTAAACGCAGAGCGAAAGCCAGCAAAGCGTAGGTAGCAGCTTTTCGTCGTACCCTTTAAAAAGTCACACGGCTTCGAGCACTTGATGTCTGCACTGCGGTTTCAAATTTACTTATATATTTCTAGGTTTTTTTTTGCACCTTCTCTCGTACTCGCTCTTATCAAACTAGCGCTGTTCTTTGCGGAATCGTCGTAGAAAAGGCTTGTGACGTCACGAGAACGTTGCCTCGAAAACACACACGCTTCGTGATATATATGTACATATATATACACTTATATAGCCGGAGCCAAAGGCAGTCGAAGCTCTACCGGCGAGCGCACGCGCTTTTCTTCTTTGCGACTCACCAGTGGCAGCACTTTCTTTCGCCCTCCCTCCCGCCCTCATCCGCTCTATCTGGGTATACACTTAGTCTCGATTTCTTGTTCTTCTTTGTCGCGCTTATCAGTCTCGTATTGGTAAGCAAAACTCCGCGCGCCTCATTGTTTATATAGAAATAAAGATTTTTCTTATTATCTTTTTTTCGGCAATAATTTTTGATAGTACAAATAAATGGTTTACCCATAACTAAGAAGAACTATGATTGTCAACACTGGTCGACTGCTAGTAAATGACTAAGTTTTCATGAATCATGACAAAAACTAGTTTAAAAAAAGACTAATTTCACGGTCGCCTCTAAAAAAATGAATTGCATAGCTCACGAAAAGACGATTAGAAGAAAAGTGCATAGGCGATCGATCCAGCAAAAACTACCGCTACTTAATCATATTTATCATAAAAGCTTGGATACGTCTGTACATTAAGACAAGCTAGAAAAATCTTTATTTTATTTTTATCATGTTAAAACAATTCCGGCGTAAATATATGTATAGATTTTGCACTCTTAAAAAAAATGATAGCCGGAAGTTGTGACTCATTTAAAAACTCGATGTGATTGGTTATTTGAAAAAAGCGAGAATATTTAATTTTCTTTTAGATTAAAAATGTGCTAGATTTGAATTTTGAAACTCAAGTATTTGTAGAACTTCTGAATAATTAAAATAGAATAAAAACATTTAATTTTTTTCTTGAAACATGCAATTATCTTAGCATTTAAACTAATTAAAACTAAATCATAGTGAGAAATAGTGTTCATAAGGTCAAAAACAAAATAGTACACGCCAAGCGCGTTTGAATTTAGCTATGGTTATCATGAAACAAGCCGCTATCGTGCGGTATGCCTCTTATTACGCAGAGTTGAAAAAAAAAATTGGAAGTATTCTATGGAGTTGACGCACTTGTCAATTTGACGCTGTAAAAGTCTGCCTCCTAGAGTTTGTCTATTTTCGATCTATAATACACCACAGGGCTTTCAGCTTGACATATCAAAAGCCGTTATTGGTAACATTCATCAAAGCGAGCGAAAACATACATTTCGGGTTTCCGCGTTGTACGGAATCCTCAATAAAGCAATATGCAATATAGCTCAAACTAATTTTGCTTCAAATGAGTGTCATCTTTAGTTCAAGTTATTCGCCGCGAAATATTAATCTGTATTGAATTTCTATTTTTACCATTCTATTTTTAGCAAGAAATTAGTTGATGGTGATTCCGCGCGCAAAGCAACTAAAATAATTTTTAACACCGCGTACTAATAACCTAGAACGGCTTCAGTGCGCAATATGTTACAGTTTAATAAAATCTTAATAACAATATATATCTATCAAAATTCTTTGTGCCATTTTCTGACGTACATTCCCTATAAAGACAGAAAATATCATTTAACGAAAAGCAATAAAAACACAATCAGTGTCCCGCGACAGATTCCCGAATCGATCTATGTTGACCGTCCATAATCAAACGGTCTGTTGGGAATTGCCGATTCCTTATTTCTCGTCATTAGTGCAAATTCTCGTCTATCCAATCCATAGTGTTAAACAGTTGCTTATTCGTTACCTAGCAGAGGGTCTAGCCAGAAATACGAGACGCGTGTGATTTCTGTCGTGTCGTGCGCGCTGCAGCTTTTCCGCAATTGGGCGAACACCGCGGAAAGCGCCAATCGCCGCAAATAGCGCCCATTTCCAGACTCGGCTTAGAAATAAAAGAAAAGGGAGAGAGAGAGAGAGAGAGAGAGAGAGAGAGAGAGAGAGAGAGAGAGAGAGAGAGAGAGAGAAGAGTGCGCGTTCACTCGGCCGAGTGCAAGATGAAATTGCTTTTATTGAGTAAGCGGGACCCAAGAGTTTGTGCAGAGGAGAGAGCAGATTTTCGCCCGAGTAAGAATGCCAGTGAATTTAATTAATTTAGTGTAAAACGCAAATTGAAAAACTCGCAGAATCAAGCCAACGTTCATAACCTCTCGATATGACGACATAAATGATACGAGGTTTTATGTATATTAGGGATATATTTAGTTTATTTATTAATCGCATATAAAGAAATTTATCTTGGTTGAAATCAAGAGCGTCAGCTAACTATAGCTAAAAGTTAATTACGCGGGTCTAAAGATTACAAGGAAAGTGATATATATAAGAGAGGCCCAAAGGCATCATAGAAATTAGAAAGAAAAGAGGGAGAGACGGGAGGATTATTTAGGAAAGTTGTTTGTTGCCCTGCAGCAGCGTCTAGGTACTCGCGGTATGTCGACGCATGCGCGCTGTCCTCGACGCTGGCGCACGTAGACAGTCAGAGCACGCAGAGCGTGCCTACATATACGGGTGAGGCGCGGAGTGGACGATCGAGAAAGCTCACGCACGAGTAATCGCTCGCGCATAAGCAGAGACATATTTCATCAGATTTAAACTTGCCAAGGTGTCTCCCTCGGCTTTACGCCGACACTCAGCCCTCGCCCGATTCCAGCAACGCTCCAAGAAATCTCTTCCAAGTTTGTTTAATTGCCCTCTCACTTAATTACTTGCAACTTCGATCGAGTCCCATTATCTGGCGAACCAGTCGATATACTCGCGCTGCTCGTAATCTCGGGAGGATAAGCGGCTGGGTTGTTTACATTGGGTGGTTGTACATAAGTGTCGTCGAGGCCGCGCTCGCCGCCCGTGAACACACGCCGACCGGGAGAGCGAGAGCAATTCGGCATGTTTGTTTACTTCCTGGAGCGAAGCCCTGCATTTCTTAAGCCGCTGTAATCAGCGGCGGTCGGGACGAGGGAGAACACACGGGACTAAATAAACCCATATCGGCTTGTCAGTGTGCCGCGTTCGCGCGAGTGAAAGAGCTAAGTACGAGGAGCCTTTGAAATGGCCTCTTCTTATCAACTCGATTCCACTGCGGTGTTTGCGAGGTTAAGATATTGTGCCCGAGTCGCCTTGGCTTTTCGAGGTTATGTTCCAGGATAGGAACGGGAGGCGTTCGAGTTTAT
>JAPYZO010003515.1:0-24640 GCA_030522905.1 Torymus flavipes
CTAATAAGTATTTCACGTTTTTTCTTTGGCAACGCATATATCCAAGTCTCAACTATAAAGTGCACCAATTAATTACGCGAAGACATTCCGCGCAGTCACTTATAAGTATAGCGATCTCCATAATCATTTTCACGACATCATTTATAAGTAACTATCACGCTAAACAATAGTTCCCCGACCGCTTCCACAATTCGCACACACTGCGGGTACCGCACCACCACTATATACACTCGCAATATTATTTTTCATCTACAATACACGCGTCATTAACCATTTCCGCTTTTCTCCGAACGTCGCCGCTATTATTACTCGTGACTCGATACATAACGCCACCCACAATATCAACAACAGCACGGGCAAACATCATCGTGCGAAAATCCACCAAAAAAATATAAAACCATCTAGATCGTCGTCATCATCCGGCCTATACTCTCTGACGAAACACATAACCGCGCGGGCGGGCGAAAAATGTAAATAAAAGGCCTCCACACACACACACATACGAGCGAGAGAGAGAGAGAGAGAGAGAGCGAGAGAGAGAGCAGTCGCCAGAAATTGGTGAATATACGCGCGAGACGAGAATGCGTGGGTGTTAGCGCGCTGGCGAACGCTCTCTCTCTCGCTCTCTCTCTCTCTCTCTCTCTCTCTCTCTCTCTCTCTCTGTCTCTGCGGCGACGAAAGAGAGGGCCAGCAGCAGCAGTCGCTGGCTCTGGCGAGTCACAGTAGTAGTCTACCCGCGGCCGCGCTCCGCTGCTGCAGAGCTGCCCGTCAAGAGAGTGAAGGAGAAAGAGAGAGCTGCACCGGCGCGCCATATAGGATATAGAGGAGCTAGGTATCGCGCTGTGCAGCTAGCTCCAGTTTCTCGCGTGTATATAATACCAGAAAATAAAGTGAGTGATAACGCGGTCTCTCTCTCTGTGTGTGTGTGTTATTATAGTGGTACCTGTATATATATATATATATATATATATATAGGTTCGATTTCTCGTGTATATAGACTATATACTTAAGAGTGAACCTACACACACGAGCGTGAAAAAGAGAGAGAGAAAGAGACGTGGAGAGCCGAAAATAGCGGCGACGAGAACGCAGCAGCAGCAGCCGGGATACGAGAGCGTGCAGCAGAGTGTATAAGCTACTTGCCTCTCCGCGCTCCCTATACTCGCGACCTTGTAACATTTCACGAAGATGCGCGCATGCAGCACTCATGCGAGTAGTCGGTTGTATTTGCTCGGCATCAATTAAAGTCGCGGCGAACTTGTATATTAACCTTTTCAATTAGGCGTTAATATGGCCGCGCAGTTTCTCTATATTGCTATATTAAAATGAATTGCTTCGTCTCGGTATGATGATGTGCGGAGATTAGTTGGCGGGTATAAGATTATTTTTTTACGTCAAAAGGCAAAGTGCCGGGGTGCGAAGTGCGAAGAAAAATATGGGTGCGCGGAGGAACAGTGATTTGGAACATGGGCATAGATCGCAGTTTAATTGGTTTTTATAATTAGTTTTTTTTTTGCTACTGAAGCAATGTGTAAAATCGGTTCAATGCAATTTTTTTATTCGATTTTTATATCTTATATGAAATAAACCATCAACTTTGATGTTAGTTATATAGCGTGGTAATAAAATGGAGACATTTCTACTTAAGATATATATTGACATAGAAGTTTAATTAAAAATATGTTTAAAACTCTGATATTATATAAATATATTATATATTATATAAAATTGCATCTATATAATGCAATATTTTCACGTTTATAAATATGTAGAAACATAATCATGGGCTGTGTGACATGTGTTTTTAATTATTATAACCGTTCTCGTTAATATTTCTACCAGGGTTAGTCGGTTACTCGTTTCGATAAAATTTGCGAAACCTCGATCTACTACACTGGTACCGCAGACCACAAGCTCGGCCTATAGAAAACTATATACACTCGTTCGACTCATACCAAAAGACTAATCCCCCAAGTGTTAAAATAACGCGAACCCGAGATATACCATAACTTCTCAGTTTTCATCGCCAGCCACTGTTCTCCCATTGCGAAAAAGACCGGCCGCGCGTGCGCACGGGGGCAGGCAATTAAAACGTTAACGGCCAATTTTCGTTAATACTTGAGCGAGAGATTCTATTTTCTCGCCTCGCCCTCGCCGAGATGACGCATGTGTATTTTCCTCGCGCTCGCGGGACTTGCGAAATTCCAGCTTTTCTTTCCAAACGTGTCTGAAAATAGTCGCAAGCGCGCGCGGCTCTGGCTGCTTAAAAAAATGTGCGCGCGCGCGCGCTCTAGTGAAATATATTATATATATAACATAGGCGCGTATAATATACTTGCTATAACGTGTACATGTACATGTGTGTGTTGCAGAAGGAGTGAAGCATGGCGAGCGGCGCGGTAAGTCGAAAAGCTACGAGCAGCAGCACGAGCCGCTCGTACTCGTCCACCTCGGCCGGCAACCTCGATAACAATTTAGGTAAGACTGCTTTTCGATATATCCTGCGTGTGTGTGTGTGTGTGTGTGTTTGTGTGTGTGTGTGTGTGTATGTGTGTTTTGGCCGCAATATTTCTCACCTCCCGATTCGCGCTTTGTACTTTTGGTGTCTTGGGGAACGAGGTGATATGGGGAGTCTGGGATTGTGTAATGACAGAGAAGGTTGCGGTGGTTAATTGTGAGTGTGAATGGTATAGTGGCAAGAATTTGAATGATAATCACTGGGAGAGACGAGGGGAGTAGGTTATCGATGGTTCCATTGTATGCTAAAATGTTATATTTTATTTTAATTTTTTATTTATTCTGTTGAATGTAGTTGACGGTCTGATTGGTAGATAATTTATAAGTAACCGATTAGACAATAGTAATGTATTCTAAGGGGTACGATTAATTAGTATTTTTGGTATATCGACGTAAAAATTCATATAAATTTATGGCAATATTTTGTTCCACTTCGACAATCAAACATCCCAATTTTAGCACAATATTTTTCTCCGTGTATTACTGTGTCTATTTGTGGAGTACAGACATACTGTAAATACGATTGCTAGATTATGACAATTTTCATCTATAATTCTGTCGAAAAAAAAATTTCAATCAGAGTTTGTCTGGAAAGAAATAATTTGAGAATTTTTTTTTTAATGAATATATATTCACGAAATAAAATGATTGGAAAGTTTTTAAAAACTTTCTGTTATTGATATAAATACTCAATATTTTCTTAAAGAAACTGCTATACCGTTTATGGAGAAAAAGTTATTTAACTCTTCATTGACAAGTTTGAGATTTCTTTTGCTCGCTACAAGGTTGAGTTGAATGAAGCAGTCAAAACTTTGAATGAAGCGGATTAATTTATTATCGAACTAAAAAATGAGCTTATTTTCTACTCTTTTTCACTTAACATTTCTGTTAACGATGTTTTTGCGTTGAGTAATTAAAATCAAACGTAGAGACATTGTTTTTAAATATATTTTCAGTTATTCAAAACGCTACAACGTGCCAATCATCCAAATCATATACCAATCCCGAAGACTGCCAAGTGCCAAGCCCGTAACTCTCTGCGTTACGTGAAATTTTTAGCACTATATTTTTAACAATTAACAAAATCTCCTTATACCTTTCTAGTAACTCCAATTGTGTAAAAAAAAACGTTTTTTCTTTCTCCAAATCCTTTTGTTTTAACATTACGACGATGCGCTCTCTTGTATAGATGCACTTTTGGACGATTTGCAAACGAGCATCTCCTCAAACAGACATGCCGGCACACCGCAGCACAGCTCGACGAGGATCATCGAGACGACGGCGCCGCATAATACCACGACGAGAGTCATCGAGTCTCCGCATAGCTCGACGAAGATTATCGAGACGAGCACTAGGTATATAAAGATGCTGTTTGAATTTTTTCGAAACTTCTACAATTCGATGCGCATGATCTCGATTTAAATTTTTACCTTCATAAAAAGTTGATATATCTTGGTTCGTTTACGGTGAAAAATTTTGCTTCGTTTGTCAAGGTCCTGTAAACAATTTAGGAATTGTTCCTTTCGTAACTTTCAATTTTTATTATATTTTATGTCGTTCGGGAATTCAAGGTATAAGTTAATAACCTTCCATAATAATATTTAAATCAATACAAAGAAAAGTGTAATATTTATTGATTGAATTTCGTTGAATTTGAACTAGATGATATATATATACATGATAATCAAGATTATTATGATTTGTTCGTTTATCAATTAATATCTATCATTGCTATAGTTATATATAACGAAAGACAACTTTACTTGCATTTTTATCTAGACTATAATTAACTATTATTTTACATGATTCGGATCAGCTATGTAAAAATACAAACTAAACTTACTGATACTATATATATACAAGATAAATCATTACACATATTATTAAGTTAGAAAATAAATAAAGATAAATTCAGTGAAATATCAATATTTCAACAATGTCCGACTTTTCACACCAAAATACTGATTTTTCACTGAATTCAATTTAGAGAGATACGCGTCTCTGTTGCAATTTTACTTTCGAAAACTCTATACCTACGCACAAAACGTCACCACCACGTTTACCCGCAATGTTTACCGAACGAATTATAACATCGGCATTGAAAAGTCTCTAAAAGCGCGCAAGAAAACGAAAAAAAAAATTTCTACCACTTTCACCAACCGAAATCTATATTTTACAGCAGAAACTCGCCTCTGCGATCGATCTCGCCCTCGCAGGCGCGCACGACGACCCTCGAGAAGTACGTGAGCACTGGCCCAGCCGGCACCGCCTCCGGTATACCCGGACTGGAGATGCTCGACGCCGAACTCCAAGATGTAAGTGATGCACGCGCATCTTTATATATCCGCGTAATAATAATAATAATAAATATTAGATATCCCCGTCAGCCGTGTATTTTCGTCGATTATAAAACGCTGCGCGCGCGGCTTAGAAGGAGTTCCTGATCGAGCGTATCTATATATAATTTGCATGTGAAAAGCGAATGCTAATTTTTTTCATTTTCTCATACGTTGAATATGCATGCATGCTTTTGTTTGTGAAAAGACCTTTTTGCACCAAACATTTACGAATTATAGAATTAATATATAGTAAAAGATGTGATTTTGTATTTATCATTGTGCAAATTGATTCACATTTGTTTTAAAGTTCAAGTTGTGTATTTGTATAGAATTGGCGACGTGCCTATATTATATTCAGAGCAAATCACTCGCTGCTAATTAATCATCGATTATAAATAAATGCGTATCATTAGAAGTCACAATATTGACAAACGTAAAAGACCTTAAGCTATTTATCGTTCTCAACATTTTGTATCGAAACGGTATATCGTACCACGCACAACAATAGAAACTAGACTACGGATACACACACACACACACACACACACACACACACACACCTCGATCTAATCCTAACGATTTCCGGAGCTGCAGAGTCAACGGCTGCTCTCCCTCGTTATATATAACCATACCACGGCATCACATCATCACGAATCTAAAAAAAATACAATAACAACAACTCGGCTATATACACATGCGACAAACAACAGATTTCGCCCCTGATCTCGGCCGTAGATGGCCATCATAGCGCGCGGCGCACGTGTGTGTATGTGATCTCTCCCACGGTTTCTCTCGGGCGCGTGGGTGTCGCGCGCGTAAGTACGCAGACGCGTCAACCGACTAGCAATCGCGATTTATCCGATGGTAGCGGTAGTACGACGACGACATTCGCCTCGCCGAGTCTGCAGAAATCTCAGTGGAGATATATTGTGATATTGGAGTGCGCGCGGGTCGTTGAGGATTCGCAATGGCGAGGAATAGAGTTAAGGTCGGTTTTGGTTATATGTATTGAGGGAGATGTCGATTTCGAAATATATTTTATTGGATAAAAGGGGTTAGAGGGAATTGACAGGTGGTTCGGGACATTGAAGTTTTTATCATGCATTTCGAGCTTTGCGTCTTTTAATTAAACAATCATACCGTACACATGATATTTGTAAGTAAAATTAATTAATTCTGTAGATGTCCTTTAAATTTCTAACAAAAAGAGTGCCGGTTTCAAATTTAGAGGTTTTTTCTAATAAAATATATGTTTTTATTATAAAGTAATTATATGAAAAGGTATGCCATAGATTGGATGTAAATATTTAAGTTTCACTTGAAAAGTCCTGGATAAAAGTTTAAAAACATAAGTAAAACTAAAAGAAATCGATCTTAATTTATATACTCTATTCAAAATTTAAAAAATTACTTATTTTGGTAAAATTGTATTAATTAAAGCTTTGGCTACAAAAATACACTGATAAATTATCAAAAAGTGTAGCAAATATTACAAGATCGTTTTATTGAAATTAGTATACGGTGTCATATAAAGCTACTTACCTCCGATTATAACAATCCAAAAAAATACTATCCTTTACAGGTAATTTTACAGTACAGGATAACGATTTTTTCCATGTTCCTAGCAAAATTAAGAATATGGCATTTTTTGGGGAGTTTCAGAGTCTGTGCGTAGTTTTACGAGATAATATGGTAATTTTTTTAAAGCTACCCTATAATTTTAACAGGTAAACTTTTTTCTCAGTGTAGATACATTTTCATCGGTTTACCATCTAATACCCTAAATATTGTTAGAAAATTTTCTTTTTAATTTCCTGGTCTGACAAAAATTAGGAAAAATTACGATAGAATATAGATATCGACATAATTCGACTTTTCACAATATCAGACTTTTATTCACATATTTTAATGTCCAATATCTTCTAAATTGTATGAATGTCTCTTGATAAAATTGATAAATCCAAGTACTAAATTCTTAAAATCTGAATCTGTTCCCATTTCATCCAAAAATAAAAATGTCATTATAAATAAAACTCGTGCGAAAACAGCGACGGAAAAAATGATTGCATAAATGTCACTTTAACGGTTTCTCCGCTTTTCTCTAAACCCTCTCTTTTTTCGCCGCGTAAATTACGACAATAACAACAAAAACATCTTTTTTTTTTTTAAATCTTAAAATACCTAGCTAAAAATCATAAATATAAAAGAAAAAAACAATTTTTTACTAAAGTCAGCTAAAAAAATTTTTTTATTTTCCGACAACGAACTAAATTAAAAATACCATCACTCTCATTAAAAAAACGGCCAACAATCTCAAGTCAATCTCAATCGGCTATATACTCGGGAATCCAATTACACGCAAACACTTGAACCGACCCTAACAACCATCCATTATCCGGATGACGAAACGAGCTTACTTTACCAGCAGCATCCATACATTTTCGCGTTATTTATACACACATATATATACGCTCCAACCTCAATGAAACATGGAATTCCCATTCAATTTCCGCAGGTGCAGCCGGGCCAGAGCAAGACTGTCGCGTACAAGCAGGTCTCCTATCACTACGACAAGCAGCAGGAAGGAAAGAATCTCGGTACGTACCTATATAACTCTTGACATGCATGCATACATACACAGACATATACTACAATATTCACTCGATCGGCCGCCGCTCCTTTTACGGCCGGCCAATCGCTCGCGACCTTGCCGCCGATCCAGCATCCGTCACGCGTGTATGCAGTGCAGCGCGCGAGCGCACATAACGCGACGCTTGTTGTCTCTTTTTTCTTCTTCTTCTTCTTCTCATTTTATAAAAGCGCAGCGTCATATGAGATGGTTTTTCTGTTTTAGAGCCCTGGATGAAGACTGACACAACGATCAGCAAGAACGACGCGTCCATCGTGTGAGTTATTATTTTTTCTTACATTCGTTGTTATTAATGATTCCATTGTTGATCGATCGATTGATTGAAATTTTTATCGGCGCAGTGACGAATTTTGCGAGAGGACCTTTGAGAACTCCGCGCTGAGGGCTACCCGCGATAGCCCGGATTTTGCCAAGACCGGCAAGGAAATCGTAAGTTTTTATTCTAGAAAAGAAAAGAATATCCATAATTGAGTATATAACGATGGACATTTCTTTAGATCTACAAGGCCGACGTGTCGACGAAAACGATTCCGACCACGATACCAGACACCAGATCGACCGAGAGGGACTTCAAGTATGTGAAGGAAACGAGTAAGTGTTGCCGACGAAACGAATTTAGCGAATTTGAATAAATATTTAATCGTATTATCCCCTGATAAATATTTATTCGAAGCTATAATATAATGAATGTCATTTGAATTGAATTAACGCGTCATTTGCAATTGTTAATTTTTATCCATTGTATAATGAGGTAAAAGTTATGGTATCGTCAGGGCTGTTATGTTTATCGATGCATTCTAATTTTATTTCATTCTTTTTTCATTTTTCGTTTCCATTAGTTATGCTTCTTTCTTCTATTTTTGAAGCTTACAAGTATTTCTAAGTCATCGCAAATAAAAAAGGTTTTTACTTTTGAAATATGTAAAATAGTGAAAAAAAATCAGTATTTAGTAGTTGTATGTGAAGTGCATATATTTTCTTTCTAAAATATCAAAGATAATTTTATTATTTGAAAGAGTGAGGATGTGCATCACTTCTAATTATACAGCTGAATAATGATTTTTTCGTTATCATACATTTAGAGAGTAGGTATACCGAACCTAAATAATGAGCGACTAATAATAATTTATTCAATAATGTCAATTAAAGCTGGATTATAGACAACAAGGATTCAATAGAAATAAACACTCTTCCGACATTTAACAATAATAATATATACGACACAATTATCTTTATTCAAACCAGAACCCAGCAACTAAATCCTTTTTTTTCGCACCATAGGTTACCGCACAGAGCCATCCCCGGTATCCCCGCGCAAGAACATCAAGACGGTGCGCACGGACGAGACCGAGGAGCTGACCAACGTCGAGTACATCCCGGCGTCAACGCCGATTCCGGCGAGTCTCGCCCCGGGTCCCAACACCAAGGTCACCACGACCATAAAGACCTACACGTACGAGCTGCCGGGCGCCCCGGAGAGCTACATCCCTCCACCCACGACGACCACGAGCACCATCAGCAAGAACATCAACGTGGACAAGTCCATCAGCTACACTGTGCCGGTCCGCGAGCCCGAGAAAACCATCACCTACCACGTGGAGGAACAGAAGAGTGGCGTTCGGGAGTACGTGCCGGCGCCCTCGCCCTCTTCTAGCCGCGTCCGTCGCGAGGAGAAAATGTACGTCGAGGAGCGCCGGGGGTACAGAGCTGCATCGCCACCACCGCCCCAGCCACTGCCCGTTACGGAGGGCAGTCGCACCACAATCAAACAGTACGAGGAACATTATTCGGGCAGCTCGAGGCCACCCAGGCCCACCTATTATCCCGATAACACGCATCACAGCAGCAGTACGCACGTTTACAAGTACGATGAGCAGCAGTCGCTGCTGCCGAGGCCGTTCCCCACCAGCGAGAGACCCGCGAGCCCCAGGCAGCAGCCGCCGAGGAGGATCGAGGATCTCATGGCGTCGTTCTCCGATTCTGAGGTGAGGAGGGTTTCTTTTGCTCGGATTATTGTAGGGAATGGGACGGTGGTTTTTGGGTATGTACAAAACGTATTGATGTATCAAAATGAGTTTTATTTTTAACAAACGATCGGTGACAATTTCAACGATTAATCGGATCGGAAGAAGAGACGACTCTCTCGATTCTTGTTTTATACAAGCTATATATTACATTTTTGACGATTTTTACACACAGGAAGTCGTTGAGGTGATGGAGAAGCGCGAGCGCAAAACGACCAAGGAGTCGACAGCCAAGAAGGAAGTCGACTTTGTCCCACACACACCGCCTGTTGTCAAGAGTAAAAACATTGCTGGACCACCAGTATACTATCCACCAGGCTCCGGAGAGTTCTCCAGGAAAGAGGAATCCATGGCTGCCATGTCTAAAGCTAGTGTAAGCACATAGTACTTTCTCATTTAAACTGTTCCTTTTTTGTATCCAGTTTTTTTTTTAATTCCTTTGTTGTGAATTATAGGGTGGATGGGCTAAGGAAAGAGCTGCCTGGGAATACGGAGCATCCTCCAGGAGCGAAGAGAAGGTGAAGACGAAGAAAGCTGTTGTGCCAGTTTGCTTACCCCTATGTTGTGCCTTACCCTGCGTTATCATGTAAAATTGCCATTTACTCATTGTCTGGAAAACTGTCAATTATCTTACAACTTACAATCCACACAAGACGCTTTCTATAGCTGTCTTGTTAATTTAATGATCTGTCAGAAATCTAAATGCCATATAGCTACTAGTTTGGAATTGTGAACGTCTTAGTCAATCAATTTCCATCATTATTTTCTTAAGATAACCATGATTTTATAAAGAAACAAAAAAAATGGAGAGTATCTCGTGTTTTATATTTAAATACTCATGATTGCATTGTAACTTTGTAATAAAACAATTAATGACTTAAAATCAATTAACCGTACGAAAAGATTGTAATTTTTGGTGCTAAGTCAATTAATAATTAAGTTATTTATAATAATGTAACATCAAGGCACAATGGAAACCTTTGTATTCAGAAAGGTTATAAATTAATGTACATACTTATAAAAATACAATAAATACAGTACTAGTATCACGTACTTTAGACTACACTACAATATTTTCTAATATTTACAGCCTCAAAATCCTTGGTATTTTGGTAACATTAGTAATGAAACACTGCATAGACTGCAGCAACACAAAAGATTGTATCCTACAATAATATAACAAGTATTAGTTAACGTAACTTTAAGAGTATCTAATATTGTAACTTATGAAGATTGAATTACACTTACACTTTTGAAACTGTCATGAGCATAACTGTCAGCTTCGGCATCCCAAATACAGCGTGTTCCCATTTTTACACCAGCTCCATTACGATGACCAAGAACAACATTAACAATGTATTTGTACTTTTTAAAGTCCAATTCTGTAAATCGATCAATAAATAGTTTATGTTTTATTAATAACATTCCACAAATTTATTATTTCAATATTACACAATATATATAACGTATCATCAACATACTTTTTATCTTCTCTCGAATAATATCTGCAATCTCTTTGCTCCAGTTCTGTGCCTCCTCCGCTTTGAATTCCTTCCCCGTAAGTTGATCATGGAGAACATTGTGAATGATTTCCTTGGCACTCAATGGTTTAAACCTAAAGAACAATTCATCAGTTAAAACACAATAAAATTTCACTCTACAAAGAAATACAGGGAACCAATCTCACTTCTCCTCCAAGGTCGGTCGTATCTGATAGACCTGCGTCGAATCAGCCTCGGGCACATCGACGTTCTCCGCGGAATCATCCTCTTCCGTCTCCACATTATCCAGCGCCTGCAATTCCGACGAGCTGCTCATCTTTCCCATCTAACAATCGTCAATAAAACTAAAGCACCGACAACAAAATTGTCAGTTTTTGTCACTTGTTCTCGCTTGTTTTCACAATACACTACTCATATTAGGTTAGGCACGCTGACGCCGAGTGTTTTGATACGTGTTTCTCCGCGTCGTCTTATAGCCGGTTGTTTAGCAACGGAAAGCACTGCGCGCAAGTCGAACGATCTAACAAACAACATCGAAAATGGGCACTTGGCTTCCACGAGAAAAGCATTCGGATTGTGACAGCTGAAGTTTACGTACTATTAACGTGCCGCCCGCAGTCGTTGTGTGTTGACTAAGGACGTGCAGCGCGCGCACGTGCGTAACGCAAGTAGGATTTTGCAATATGCAAGGCGGGAAATTCGGTCGGTAATAAAAACCGTGCGTTTTACCGACGTGAAAATTTCACCGGTTTGTATGTACTTTTTGAGTTATACTAATTTCATTCGTTCCTAGTGGTTAATGCTTTTACATATAGTAGAGAGAAAGAAAACGCGTTCAATTAGGAGACAAGGCCGCGTCTTGACCTTTACTAAGCGACAGCAACATCAGTATAGGCGCATTTCTCACCCACGCGGGCATGTGAGTTTTTCTTCTTTGGAATGTGATGTTTTATATGCGCATTGGTGAATACTAATATAAACATGGATAATCGCGGAGAAGCCATCAACCGAATGCTGAGAATCCTTGATCGGTTTGTTCGGAAATTCAAAATTGCGGTAGGAAACCATTTTAATATGTATTAATGGCGGTATATGATAAATTTATTCAAATTGCGTATAATGTTTGACAATTTGCATTTTTTAGATATGCTCGCCTATGCTCATTGAAAAACCGAAATTTAAATGCATCTTTGAGCGTCACTGCGATACAACGGAATTGAAGAATAATTTTTATCAATTGTGCGATGGTGCCAATGGAAATGACGGAGACGAAAGAGTTGATAAATTCTTTTTAAAAGATGGTACATTTTTAGAATTCTAATATTACATAAATATAATTGTCTTTCCCTTATTAACATTTCTAGTGCGGTACGATGCGCTCGTTCGTAAATTGTAAATATACTTGTAAATGTTTTTTTTTAACTCGAGATGATTCCGTCACTTTTCTAGTTCGCTATCTTCACTTATCCAGAAGCACAAATATATAACCAATGTCGCCAGCTTCCAAATATGAAAAATATAACTTATAAATCGTTTTCAATTGTATATGATCACTACATTTTCATACGAGTTCCTTTTTTTAATTGTCAGTCGCGCGTCTTATTAATTAGTCCTACAAGTAAGTTTTCCGCTTATAGTCAAAATATTAAACTTAAAAACCGAATCGAAACTGGTACAGGCAGAAAGGTGAGATCTTTTTCTTAAAATTCGTATAGAAAGATAAAATTTTTTTTTTTTTTGTCATGTATATGGGAAAATTTTTGAAACTTGTTATAACTTTTATGTTCCTTATATATTTTAAGATTATTCTTGATTTTAGCTGTTTTATTAATAACAAATTTCCAAAAAATCCACATTTTAAGGAGCACCTAGGGGCTTTTCAAGCTTGGGCTAATGATGGTATTTACAAGGACGAAAATTTCCATGATGTTGAAAAAAGGGTGCCACTCTTATAAACAACATGGCGGATTCTTAAACAAGTGTCACCCATTTTTTTTCATGCATTTAAATATACACGATTTGCTAGTTCTAACAAGACTTTTCAACTGTCATCAGCCAATTTATCCGAGACGTTCTACACGAATTTGCGAAAAATAAAATAAACATAAAGAAAACCAGCTTTTATTTGCTTTTTAAATATTAAAAATGTTGATTCCTTCCAAAGTTCTGACCGTTTAAAGTTGAGCGTCGGAATGTATACTAAAACACAAAAATCGTATAAATCGACCGTCCAAGCTTTCAGCTTGTTTTATGGCTCTTTAATCGATCAGAAATTTGGAAGGAATCAATATTTTTCATTTTTGAAAAGTAGGTTTCTCTAGTTTTATTTTATTTTTCGAATTCGTGTAGGATGTTTCTGGGATAAATGGTTTTACAGTTAAATAAGGCTTTTTTGTCTTTTTTTTTTTAAATGTTCAATCATTGAAAAAAGGTGTCATCAAGACTTTTTAATCGTACATGATTTTGCTCTTATTATATTATGTAATACAAAGAGTAGGAAAAATCAAGCCCAAAAGGCATGTAGATTTCGATATTACGTTCACGTACAGTGCATTGTATTAAAGAAATATTTTATAGATTTAATTATATTGCAAACTTCAATATTTATATGGCAGCGAAGTATAGTAAAAAAAACTAGTTATATAGCACAATAAAACAATTGTCTGCAATTCTTGGGCTTGGCCAACGCCGGCACCGAAGAATAGGACGCGACGAGGGCACCGCTGTTAAGCGTGCTCCTCGTCACATAGTATTTATTTAATTACCCAGTCCTTACCCAGACCAATGATTTATACAAATCTCGTAACATTGACATACCTGAGGGAAATTTGTCAACTTTCTCCTATTCGAGAAACCCAGGCGTCGGTGCCAACTAGTGGCGTGTGGGCGGCTCCTCGCTCCCCAATTAGACTGAGGGGGTCCTATTTTCTTACCTGCGTATCTGAGGTCTTTCCCTTCATCCGACTGCACATAGATCGTCCTACGTATGTATTGGGTTGTAGAAGCCGGCAGATGAGCTCAGTTGTTGTACAGACATTGTAGTCGACAGTTTATCTTTGAATCTTTCTGGACTTTTCGTGATCACAGGAAAAAAGATGGCTTCGAATTTGTGGTTGGAGGTACTTTTTGGGCAATATGACTTGGCGATTCAGATGATCTCTCGTGGCGCGAACGTAAACGAGCCAAGAAATACCAAATATGACCCTGTGACGACTTTATTGCATTATGTAATTGCAAGAAAGAGTGATGTCCAATGCATACGTGTGCTTGCAAACCTTGGTGCAAATTTTAACGCGCGTGATAGTTGTAACCGCACACCACTGCACTGGGCCGCCCGATACGGTGCCGGCCCCGACGTCGTTGCAGTGCTCATCAACAACGAGGCTGTTGTGGATGCTCGAGATGATAACGAAATGACGCCTCTCCATTATTATGTGACAAAAAATAACTGCATCGAGTCGGTACAAAAGCTTCTTGCCAGAGGAGCATCTCTTGAGGCGGTAGGTCGCAACGGTCAGACTATGCTACACATGGCGGTATGGCAACATAACTTGGAGATGGTCAAGATGTTGATCAGTTATAGAGTCAATGTAGATACCAAGGATGTTGAAGGATTTACACCGCTGCTTTGTTACTTTTCGAAGCGTATGAAGGGAGAAGACACGATGGAAATTGTGAGTAAATATATAACATGGATTTTAAAATTTGTTGTAATATGTTCAAGTATTTTAAAAAAATTTTTTTGTCACTTCGAGCGGTTGGTCATTTAATTGTTTGTAATTTCAATAATAATAATAAACAGGTTGATTATTATGATGTTTGCATATAAATATAAAACAACAATCGCTTTGTTTTTCAGCTCCAGCTTCTTCTTGACAATGGTGCGGATGTGAATGCAAAGGCAGACAATACCTCATTCCCTTTGCTGCTCGCGGCGAATTTCAACCGTCTGGCTCCTCTCCATCTTTTACTGAAGAGAGGCGCACGCGTCAATGAAGCAATAGATATTGGTTACACCGCACTGCACGTGGCCTGCAAGAGAGGGCTGGCTGACGTGACGGCTTTATTGCTAGAATTTGGAGCCGATTTGAACGCGCGCAACTGTAAGGGCAAGACGCCTTTCGAAGTGCTGCGAAACAGCCCATCCAGCGAAGCTATTGCTCAAATCATCATCAGGGAAGCCGTTAAACGTGAGGCATTGGGCCAATTCCTCTGTGAGGGATACGAACAAATGGCCCAATCATGCGAGACCCACTCGAAATTCGAGCAGGAGTGCTGTGAAGAGGTCAAGCGAATGCAAAGTAAGAAGGTCGAGATAGAGGACAGTGCCATATCGTTCTTTTACATGCTCACGATAGACGAGGAGAAGCTCGCAGCACTAGCTAGAAACGAAAAGATCGTCAAGGCATTCGAGTCAAGCGGTTACATGGAGTCATTCAGGATATACGCCGGTGAACTCACCACGAAGTTTGAAGTGGCTAAGAAGCGCGCGAATTTTCTCATGAGGGTTGAAGCAATCCTGGACGACGTACTAGGCGGTATGTTTCCGACACTGATCGTGCAAAAGATAGCGACGTATATCGAGTACGACGTTATAATCGAAAATGAGCTGTAGAATGATTGAGATTGAGGGAACACAATAAGTTTTCGTTGGATTAGTTTTCGCGTATATTACCAAAATACATCTTGTAATAACTAAAGTATTTATGTACATACAAACAAGTTTTTTATTTTGTGAATATGTAGCAGTATTTTAAACATTTAATAAATAAAAATAATCAAAATAATATATTTTCTTTCACTTTATTTAGCATCTCAAAAATTCTTGTTCATCTTTTATTTTTACCATTTAGAATCATTAGCAAAATCCACGTGCGCCGCGCGCGCGCTTCATGTTCCTTTTTATTAAACATGGTAAGAATAATTTTTGAAAAGTTATGCTTTGCAACAAACTTTTTAACCTATATTTAAAAAAAAAAACCAAAGTTATTATATATGAAAATTGAACAATTATTATTAATTAATTTATCGTTATAAAATATTTATTAAATATTGAAGAATGAAAATAATATCTTTATTAACACGCAATTGACTTCAGACTTTTAATAGAACCACCTTAAGGTTTTAAAAATTTTTATCCATAACTTAAAGTACCGGTCTATGATACTATATTGGTTCTCACTTTGTAGTATGAGAACAATTTATTGTAGAATATTTTATATTTAAGTACTATATATCTTCCCATAGAACCACCTTAAAAGAATAAAATCTGAACATAATATTCACAAAATTTTATTTCAAAGAATCTCTTTTAATTTTATATTTTCGAAACCTTTCTTATTTTTAAAGATAAAAATTTGCTTATTATTTTAAATTTATCGCCCAATTCAAGTTTTGTACGAATCTGGTATGAATTCGAGCCAAACTTGATAAACAATACCTGTAACTACAAATTATTTCAAAACAGTGTATATAATAGAACCTTAAATTGTCCCACTATAGGCACTTTGTCCCACTTTAGGATTTATTTAAAAAATCGTGTCCCACTTAAGGGTCAATAGACTATACCTATTAAATGTATATTTTAACTTTCATAACATTTTAACAACATTATTTTATTCGTGAATCAATTAAACGAAGTATAAACTATCTGTTTCAACTTTTATTTCACAAAAAGACAACAATTCACTATTCTTAAATCATATGTATTTGATGTGACGCTGACGGAGATACGTCTCCTCACATGTGTGCGCCAACATCATACACACACACATACACACACACACACACACACACACACAAACACTCACACTCACATATCAGTTTTATTAATTTTTACAGTTGTTGAGTTTCCTTATACTATTTTTTTAATATTGCAGTCCGAATGAGGAAACGTGTTATCTAATTTGACCAAAACGCACATTTTACACTTTCGCTTTATGAGAAGTTAATGTGTCAATAATATCACATCTCGGGAAATTCTAATTTTTTTTCTTGGTAGTAATGTTTTTCCAATTTATTTTCAGAACACAAAAAATATTTCGCTTAAGGTGGACGAATTATCTCGAGTTACCGTAGATCGTAAAAATATTCTCCAAATTATTTATTCCATTTCTCAAGATCTTGGAAAATGAAATAACATGAATATTTTAATATATTTTTTAATTAATAATTTTTATATAATATTACTATAAAATACTGGGACATAAATAGAGGAAATCCCATAAAAAATGAAAAATAGAGAAAAAGATAGCTTTGTTAGACATTTAAATTATCTATAAATTTATACATCCAACCCCTGCTAGAAAATAAACCAACTTTGTTGGTTATCATATTATTCAAATGAAGGCATTTTTACTCAAGATTAACATAGAAATTCAATAAAAACTATTTTAAACTATGATTATATTTTAAAGCATCTAAGTATAATATAATATTTACACGTGTATAATAGTTATACGTATAACATAATCATGCTAATAAAGAGAAAAACGTTAATAGTTATCGTATTTTTGATAAAATTTAGCAGAATCTATTCTCACGATAAATCGATGGGGTATATTGAAGCAGACGTATTTTTAAATTTAATGGACGTAATTTAAAATTAAATAGATTATATTAAAATCAAGCAGATAATATTTAAGGACGTTCTCCGAGAAAACGATTTTCTTGTGGTTTCCTGAAACTTGCAGAGAACATTTGATTTAGTCATCGTCTTATTCATACAAATATAATTGTGCTCCTTTATATTTTATACACACCGAATTTTTTCTTTGCTGCGGAATTGCAGACCGATTAGAAGCCGATTCGCGATGGGCAATGATCTTAGAGGTAACTCACCAACCGTTAAAATACGCCTCCCACATTACATACTTTTCATTCCCTCCAAATATTCAATCTATATATATATATATAGGACTTGAGCCAACACGAGGACGAGATATTCTCCCTCATCGACGACACCATCACCGACTTTATGCCAACCTTCACTTACGTCATGAGCTACATGGAGCTACTAACAGACATCGTCGAGTGGCAGATGAAGACGAGTCCGAAACAACTGCGCGCCCGTAAAACCGAGTTGCGCAACGCCGAGGCCCTCGTCGCAGCCGCCCAGGACGAAATCAACCGTATAAACTTATGATTCGCAATTACTTCCGCTTTTCAATTAAATATGCACTTACGGAAACTCTTGCATAATTCTAGAGCTCGAGATTGGCTTCACTGATGAGACGCTCCAGCACACGGAGGCGGTGGAAAAGTCGCGAGGCGAAATCGCCGATCTTAATGCCGTCATCGACAAGACGGCGCGCAGGCATCGCGAGCAACTCGAGCGCGAGATGTGAGCATTATTATAATAATAAGCGAGAGAGAAAGAGAGATGAATTAAACATTTAATCGATCGGCATTGACATATTGTTGCCGTTGCTTACCGTGTAGGCTGTGCTACCGCGAGAAATTGTCGGAATTGAGGAAGGGCATCGTGGAGGAGGAGTGTGGAATGGCCGATCAGCTGGATGCCCACGAGGCGATGATCGAGCAGCTGACGAGGGTCAACGTGGAGCATGAGAAATTACTCAGGGGCCATTGGTGAGTCGATGAAATATATTTCATTTGATTTATTTCGTGTGTATAGGATTGTGTGTGTGTGTGTGTGTGTGTGTGTGTGTGTGTGTGTGTGTGTGTGTGTGTGTGTGTGTGTGTGTATGGCTTTGAGAAAGGTTGACTTGATCGAGTGCGAATGCTTTGATTATATCCCGCTCTCTTTCTTTGCTGACAGTAATGATGTAACATGGAAAAACTGAAATTCATGAAATTTATTTATTCATTATTAGAGTAAAAATACATGTTTATTACATCTAGAGATACTTTAACTATAACTGATAAATTTGAAATAAATTACCTAGTGCTTATATAGGCCTGGTTTAACATCTATAAAGCTTAATCTTACTTTATTAATCTAAAATTAAATATGAACAATATGTTTTGAATTTCTCTTAAATTTCATAACGAATATAACAAAATAATATCATCATTTTACTTAGCAACAATTAAGTACTTTTAGTTCATTTTTGGCAATTCATTAAATATTTTTAGAGCGCTACTACTTCATTATTATTAAAATTAGCTGACTTATTCATTTTGTGAATAATTGGACTTTTGCTGTCTAGTAATACGATTTTTTGCTAAGAACTTTCTTTTCAATTCATTATAATGATATAATAATGAAGATTCAATTACAAATGCCTTATTACCACTTAACCTTTGTAGTAGACATCTGTTTTACTGTTTTTTTTTTTCATAATTATGTTTGCGCTTTGTTACGAGTCATCGATAATAATTTGAGATCGATTGTCAAAGAAAAAAATTTTAAAAAGACTCGTCTAATGAGATTCTAGGTGAAATATAGATCTAAATGCATTGGGAATGATTGAAAATTATATACTTTTAATTATGCTCGCGTACACTGAGAAAAGGATTGTATGTAGGATTTGTATGTCCAAATATACGCATTGTAACAGTTAACTTACAATATGTTACTGGTAAACATTGATATTGTAATAGTTACTATATTGGGTTTTACCGTCAAAATTTTCCCTATTATATTGTAACCGTTACAATATTGCAGTTCCAATCAAATAGATGAATATATGTTAACTATAAAAATATTCTTCTCTCAGTGTATGAAAAAAAGGTTAGCAAAAGCTCTATTCGTCTATCCTTATATTCGTCAAGATCTATGAATAACTATAAGTATGTTATTCGAAAAATTTTTAAGAATTTTTCAAAGTTTTTGAATATAACTGGATTTTTTTTATATAATATAAAAACTTTAACTATACTCCTTATGCCACAATATTCATAAAAATCTAAGCATAAATTACATATTAATCACCAGCCCAAGCCAATTTTCCTCATATTACATGTACGCAGCATCAAGACGGAAAAAATTCGTCTCCTATCTCGCAACGCCTACGACCGAGACCTGAGCAAACTAAACGAGCTGAAAGAAACTCTGGAGCTCCAACTTCGCGTTACGAACAATCACTTTGACATCTTGCAGGTACATGTCGTCGACTCACCAAAAAAAAAGAAAACCCAATACTACCGGTCCACGCTCTTTAATTACAGAACGAGTACGACGTGCAGAGCGTCCTCTACGTCAATCTAAAGAAAGAACGGGAATTCTCGCTGATGCAAGCGTTCGCCGAGCAAATCGACAACTTCAAGAAGAAACGCGCGGCGTGCATAATCCAGCGCACCTGGCGCGCCTACCACGAACGCGTCTCGTCCAAGAAGAAGAAACGATCCCGCAAGAACAAATAATTCTTCCCAGCCTAACACTATAGTAGTAGTATATGCATATAAGGTGTGCTGCAATGCGGCACAAAGGAACTATGGCCCCTCCGCGTGCGCGAGACTTTATTAACGTGCAAGTTGCGCTCGTTATTCATTCGGCCCGATCGATGACTCTTGAAACCCTCGCGCTTCCCCCTCGATGGATCTATGTTTAGAATCGTACTTCTCACGCCCGCTTCTATTTTCGCGCCGAGTATCCGTATATTGTTCCGCCGGTATGTAATAAATTAGCGCAGTGCGAAAAAATAATCGGTTTGGAAGAGAGAGAGAAAAATATATGTCGCGGTGCAGCATAAGCTGCTGTATGTTACGAGCGTTGCATAAATTTTCGCGGTTAAAAATAGAGGCTTACGAAATGCATATATGTATGTGCCTGCTGCACAAAAGAGCGCGAAATTGTCGCGTTCGTACGGCGGGTATACACATATATGTATATGTGTGTGTGTTAAAGAGGTGAATGCAAATGGTTTGTTTTCCAAGTTTCGAGTGCAGCCTGCGCAGTACGTAGGTATATATATATATATATGTATGAAATTCATATTTTGTAACAAACTTTTTATTTTGCACTCGTTGGGTGCGCGGAAAAGTTATGAAATTGAAAAGTGAGGCGCGGGATATCTATATTCATGTATTCTATGCAAAATATCGACAGTTTTGTATATATAATTTTGTATGTAGGGGATGTAGGGTATGAAATTTGGGTAAATCTTTATTAGTTTTTATTTTCTATTTATTAAATATTATATTACAAACTATAATAATTATAGTGATTAATAAAGAATAATCTCTTCACTTTGATATATCCATAATCACAGCCAATCATTTCTATACAAACAGCCCCAAATCCGCTCGCTCCTCAATATAACTTATCCTGATTGACCGTGAAACTATCATAAAGGAGGGGACACACACATATGAGCCAGCTCTTATATACATCATGTATTTTTATAGCCTTCCGACAGTCAATTATCACCCTTCAGCCACCACTTGATCCTCCAAATATAGCTCGCATTCCCTAAAACATTACGACTTATTCCCATCCAATTCCACATATATATATATATATATATATATATCTATATAGCTCACAGTAAAAAAAAGGAAACTCTTCAACCCCCAAACATCACTCCACCTCCGCATTTCAAACCCTACTTCCAATCTATTTAAAACGATAAAAAAAAAGTACACTTTATATATGCGTTTGACCTACTTTCCCCTTTCAATTATCCACGCCCGAGAAAAATCAAAGCCTGTTCTCCTCCTCCTCCCAAAAAATCCTTCGACCCTCTAACAACTCCATCTGCACCTAATCAACCACACAGCATCGCGCTCAATCCGAAACCTCTTATAATAATAATCCTCTGCGCCCACCATCCACATCCGATCAATCTCTCCTCTCCATACATATTTAGATGGACTTTAACGTGGCGACTATGGGGGCAACGCAACAAAAAAAGGCCACCACAGGGGTTGCGGATCAATGCGGCGCGCGGGTGATTAATCAGGCGCAGCCCGCGGGACCTACATATACCTACCCTCCCTGAAAAAGCGAGAGAGAGAGAGAGAGAGAGAGAGAGAGAGAGAGAGGAGCGGGTGACAAGGCATCTGGAGCGCTAATATTCCCTCTCAACGTCGTTCGCGAGCCAGCTGACTGGGCACGAAAAACTAGAAGCCGCCGCCGTCGCCGACACACGCATGCGCTCAGCGCGAATCCCCCGCTCGAGCTCGAGCTCGTGCCAGCCAGCCAGCCCCAGTGTACGATCATTAAGCTCCGAGTGTGTATAGCAAGAGAGAGAGAGAGAGAGAGAGAGAGTGAGCGGCGGAGGCGAGTGTGTGTGTGTGGTGTTTCGCGAGGGAGTAGAGAAAGAGTCGTCGTCGAGCTTCGATCGCGACCGATGAGGACTACATCCTCGTATAGAGCTGTCGTCGTCGTTGTCTAGAAGATATATACGTGCCACAGGTGTCAGACATGCCTCGCGTCTCGCAGGCACACACACACATCAGCAATAATATATAGTTATAAGAAGAAGAAGAAGAAGAAGTGCGTGCGCGCGATATATAGGAGGCTCGGTGGTGGTCAATTTCGCCGCCGTTTTCTCTCTCTCGCGGGGGGTGTCTGTATTTTTAGACCGAGCGCAGGAGAGGATAATCGAGAGAGAGAGAGAGAGAGAGAGACGCCCTCTTCTCTCCCTCTGTATAGCCCAGGCATGAGCGTGCGCATGAAGCTGACGTTCACGTCGCCGGTGGCGGAGGACCATGATAAGGGGTTCCTGGACGGAGGTGGCGGCGGCGGTAGGAAGAACAACGGAGAGAGCCTTGAGGAAAGGAAGGCCGCGTTCAAAAGGGACGAGGAACTGATGAGGGAGACCAGCAAGTTCGTAGCCGAGGTCATTGAGGCGGCCACGATCGAGGCTAGCAGGCGCGCTGAACAGGTAAGAGAGTGTGTAGTTTTTTTTTTCTTCATGGGTCGTGCCCGTGCCCGCAATGTATATATATATATAGATGGATTGAGGAGAAAGGGGTGAATAGGTGTATTGAGATTGGATGTAGTTCGAGAGCCGGAAGGATCAATCCGCCGCCCCTGATGCTCTGACGCAGAAAAGAGCGCGCGGATTGATCCTCTCTCGATATATTTTCTTCTTATTATATTCGCCCTGAAAAAACTCTAACACCGCGCCACCCTGTGTGCGCGTGTGTTTCTTTTTCTGCTTTCAGAACGCTGCTCAATCCGGCGGAGAGGGTAAGTCGCCATCACCAGTACTATACTACATCCTCCCCCTTAAGTTTTATTATAAAAAATATTTATATTACACGTCTCGCGTATAAGTTATATACACGTTTCTTATTGTTATTATTATTATTATACTTTTGTTAATTATCATCTCAATCGAAAGCAAAACGTGTGTGTGTGTGTTAAAATACTACTACTACGTACTCTACTCTCTATGCCATATATACTTTATTAAAAGGAAGCAATTATGTTTTGCACATTGTTTATATGTCCACGTCACGCAGGTAACAAATTCAAAGGCGGCCAAACGCTCGCCGGCTGGAATAATCGGGCGCGCGGATTCTGCAATCGCGTCTGGAACGCGGTGTTCCCGTGCTTCAACAACAATGGTAAATCTTAGAGCGAGAGAGAAAGTATATCTTATATATGATAAGAGTGAATGCAAGCAACAAAAAAAAAATAAATAACGCACATATATACACCGATATACACACGTAATGATATTATATATAGATAGCAGACCAACCACAGTAATGAAATATGCCGCTTTTTAAAAGACAAAGACACACGTGTAGAGTGGAGAACAATATTATTATTATATATTATTAATATTATATATTCTTCCACCGCTTGCAACCACAACCGCCACCACCGCCATCATCATCATCACGAGCATAATAATATCACCATCACCGCATCACAGCCTCATTGTAGACTATTAGATATACATTAGCACGCAGAGTGATATCTGTGAGAAACTCGAGTATATTCGCCAAAAAGGTCATGTGTATATCACGTTTCTTCTCTCGACAAAACATTATACCTACTATACATCTAGTATACAGATGTATGAGTGTGTGTGTGTGTGTGTGTGTGTGTGTGTGCAGTGCATTACAGAGTACAACAACAACAACAACGCGCTGCACATCTCTCTCTATTGTTCTGTTGTCGACATCTAGATATATGTATACTCATATAGTAGCGCTTTTGAGCTTTCGATATTGTATACGCACATACTATACAGTACTATATTCGTTTTCTTTTTCTCCACCTTCATTTGAAGTACATTTTACCACTGCTCCAATCTTTCTTTCAAAGTTACACACCTTTTTTTTTCTTTTCGTCGTTGTTTTATTTGCCTCGTACACACATCACATGCGCGCCACAGCAGCAAACATTCTTTTTCAATATATATAGCATCTCACACATGTAGCGATCAGAAACGTTCGAGTACGAATTCGCGTAGCAATAATAATGCCGATATGATATGGTTATCTTGCTTATATATTGTGTAGGACGAAATAGCAGTACGCGCGGATCTTTTCATCTTATAGTTTTTACTTAAGGTTGTATTGACAATACGATTCAAGCGCGAGTTAGCATTACTAATGATTAGCAATAATTAATTACCAAACCGGATTTATCACTTTTGTTTTAATATGTTTATAAAATATACCAGACAAAGAGTTTAAGCCTGCAAAATCGAAAATCGGACGAAAATTTTTCAAGTATTTCGA